>MU858853.1:0-78424 GCA_033297175.1 Cladorrhinum sp. PSN332
TTGCGCATCCGGTCCTTGGTAGCCGTCTTTGCCTTGGTCGACTGCCTGCAAGAGACTTTCTTGCCCGAACCTTTCTTCTTGGTCGCCCTCGATGTGGATGTTGTTCTCCGAGAGCCACTATTACTGCCCTTATCGCGAGAATTCTGTGGTGTTTCCGGGACTCCCTTGCCGGCCGGCATTGCCGCAAGCGAATTCTTAGGACGGCCGCGAGTCTTGGCCATCTTTGGGTCTTTGAGGCGGAGATACGGATCATTGTCGGCTAGGTCCCTCCCAAGATGCCAATGGTGATGAACGTCTTGGAGGGTGAGGGGCTCGGCCTTTAGTAGCTTCTCCATAATAACATGCCGGCATGGGATGCCGTACTGAGGAGCAACGATACATGTCTCATCACATGGGCCAAGGGGGCGCTTAGGGGGTCTCCCTTCTTTGGCTGCGGCTCCAAGTACGTGGCGATATTCCTCATTGATGAGATCTAGCGCTTTGCCAGATACTTTGGTTGAAATCTGGTTGAGGTATGCCCTGCCCAGATATTCATAGCGAACGCGGACCGCATCGTTAGCAACCTTCTGTCTGAAGACGACCCTCTGCTCGTGTGTCATATATATAACATTCTGGCAGAGGCTCTTGATACTGTGGCGACCGTTGATGAGGAAACTCTTGATGTTCATGTTAGACGCCTCTGCTGTAGAGGTCACTCTACCGCCAAAGTTGCAGTAATGCTTGATGAGGTGGTGGGCCCATTGGTCTCTCACGGGCATCCAGACTTTCTGGATATATCGCAACAGAGGGCTCTCATCCTTGAAGTACTTAGTAAGAGATGCCCATATATTCCAGAACTGCGTCTCGGTCTTAGAGTATACTAGTACTTTGAAGAAGATGACGAAGCCACGAGCATCCTTCTCAATATCTTTGGGAGTAGATGTCTCTCCGGCGCGTAGGTTATCCACACCGTCGCGAAGGTTCTTGAGAAATATTTGATCATGGGAATCTAGTTCAACCGGATCATCCCATTGTGCACGATCTCGTTGCTCCTCATCCTCATCATCAGGGTCGTCTCTGCGCCTCTTGCTCTTCTTCATCTTGATCCTAGCATTGATGTAGATGTTCTTGAGCATGTGGTAGATGCAGATCTGTTGCTGAGAGTTGGGGAAGATCTCCGCAAGCGAGGCCTTCATCTCATCTTGGGAATCGGTGATGATGACATCAGGATCTGGGATGCCGTGTTCATTGCGTATAGCCTTCGTGGAATTGAAGAGGAAGTCGAACGCCGCTCTTCTTTCATTGTTGACGAGGCCAAAGAACAAAGAGAGGTTGGTGTTGACGTTCGAGACTGTGTTGGCCTGGTAGAATGGGAGCTTGAATCTGTTGGTTTTGTATGTCATGTCGAGATAGAGCACTTCTGGGAATTGCTTCATCATGTCGATCATCTTGGGGTCTGTGAACATCAAGCATTGAAGCCGATCAGGATCATCATCATCCCACTTCACTCTGTAGGGAATATGATGCCGATCGAATTGTTTGATGAGACTTCCTACCGGCGTATAGCCACCAAGTGCCACACGACGGGAACGAGCAAGCTGGTTGTAGATATCTCTGCGTGTGGTATCATTGTCGTGAAATTGGCGATGAAGTATACTGCAGATCTCTCTAGCGCGAATAGACTCTTGTTTCATGGTATTCTGGAGCAAGTCCGCTTCTTCTTCGGCAAGACGACGATGTTGTGGATGGCTGGATGGGTCCATTGATCGAGGGTGGTTATGCAGTTGATGTTTAAGCTCCTTTCTGTTATTGAAGATCCATCCATCAGGTTCTCTAATGGCGATCCCTTTCCACTGGCAGCCGCATTTGCGTGAGGATGTCTGGCGAGATCGGGCTTTGGAAGGTCGAGGCTTGCCAAATCTATCGCAAAGGATATCATACCGAGTGAACTCTCCATGTTGACGGTTGCGGCCGCTTCTTCTGGTGACAGCAAAGCCTTGGCCCCGACAAAAGTCTTGGTTGAGGTACCATTGTAGCTGCGTAACGCTTTTGTATGCCTTGCCATCACCAAAGTGATTGGGGGGGTTGAGGATACCGTGGTAAGCGTCGGGCGGAGGAAAATCGTCGTTGTCGTTCGAATTGTTCGAAGAATTATCCTCGTCTTCGTAAACAGTGTTGGTATCGTCGTCTTGATCGTCAGGGCTCTCGCAGCCATTCCAAGATTCGGCATCGGAATCGTTCTCGATGTCGAACACAGCAATACGCGCGCCTGGGCGCCACAGATCTGGATGAAGAGGAGGCATCTTGGCCTACACTGTTGATAGTTAGAAACGAGAGAGAATCTGGGAGTCGCATTGACTCACCAAAAAAACGCGTTCAATGGCCACAGATATGCTCGATCAAGCTTGATTACAGCAGAGTGACGACATCGGCATCCACACTCTGCAGTCGCATTGCTTCCTTCTGATCATCGACGACAACAACCTTGCTGTCCAGCTCAATCGATTTGCAGGCTTATAACTACCCAGCTGCTTCCATGACCTTGCCCCTCTCGGTTCCATTCACTCGTAAGTGGTGGTGGCGTACGGTCAGAGGGAGAGACCCTCAGAGACTCACGGGACCCTCTCCACGCAACAGCTTTGTGGCTTCTAACCACGCATGCCGCTGTATTCGCTTCGAGGGCATATTTGCTAGTATTAACCGCTTTTCGGTCAAGGAAGCCATCGCGATGATCAGAAGGATGCCCTGGCGGAGGGACTTTGGCTGATCAATACCGCTGTCGCGGGGCACTTGGAGCGCCAAGTGCGGGGCATCTGCAGTGCTAGGAGCGACCTATATAAGAAGTTAGAATCTGATTAAAGTCGGAATTGCGTATTCAGTCGAACCGGAATAATATTGGTATTGCTTGAAAGACGGAATTGAGGGCATCGCGCGGGAGAAGCCGTTTTGATGGAATTGAATGGGGTGGTTGGTTGTTGAAGGAAGAAAGAAAGTAGTGGTAAGAAGTTGGGTGTGAAGGTTGAGATGCCTGCGTTGTTGGTCAAAAGCGCAGTGGTGGGAGAGGGTTGTTAGTGGCTTGCCACGGTGGCCAAGACTGTAAGTTGATCGCCCTGTGACTCGAATGAAGATTCCACCACTTATCACAAATCTCACCGTAGGTTGTAAATAATAAAAATCACACTGCAAGAATCGCTAGATCCAGGGCAATTGATCAATATAAAAATTACTACGTTGCAAGGCGTGGGCAAAGGTTGTTGATTGATGGAAATGAAGGCGTTTGATCAAGCTTGATTGCATGTAATCAAACTTGTCGACTTACTAAGCCCTAACCCTAAGACTAATGCCCGTATATCAAAAAGGTAATGCCCCCCGATCAATTTTGGTAATGCCCCTATATCAAAATGCTAATGCCCCTCTATCAATTGCCTTATTTTTTACCCCCTCGCCCTTTTGGAGAAGGACCTATAGTTGCGTCATACCAAATCACTCACCAATCGAAATGCAACCTCACGTGATATTTTGGCAACACCTTTTCGAACCGAACTTGGAGGGCGGTGCAACTTCAAGAAATCCGGGTGTTCGACATGTAAACACATATTTCACCACAATCAAGTGGATAAAGAACGTCATGACTTGCTTATCCGTGCTTCACAACTACATCTACACGCCAGAGGTCTTTTTTCATTATTTCGATTGCTTTTACAGCCTCTGCGCCTTCTCAAAATCTTCATGCGATAAGGATTCTTATCAATTGTAGGCCTCGCCGCCGATTTTGGGCGAAGAGATCGCATTGGTCGGGATCCTTTTTCTTATCTTGTCCTGTGTCTTTGGTCAAACCTTGCCAAGAACTTGAAGCCAGTGATGATCTGGAAGAAATAGGACAAATGCTTCTTTTAATTAAATATGTGTCATGATGCCTTCTTCGTCCTACTTTATTATTGCTTTCCTTGTATTGCCTTGCTTTGAACCCAGTATCTCTGTTCCCATTCAATTCTTGTCTCCCTCTCAAGTGCACCTCTAACCCTGCTTGGCTTTCATGAACCAGACATAACCCTTGACCTGCTATCGCGCGCAACCCACCCAACAGTGATTCTAGGCTTTGATAGTTTCACAGTACAGATTTATCTTTGTTGATATGTTTCTTATGTCTAAGTTTCTTTTTTGGCCGGCTCTGGTAATTAAAAAAGAAGCCGTCGGTTAATGAACTATCGTTCAGCACCGATGAGTACGCGGAAAGCTGATAGCAGCTTAACTGAACAACAAGAGCTCCACTATTGTTCTAGTGAGTTTTTACATGCAACCAAGTGCTCAGCTCCACGTGACCTATCGAGAAGCACCTCTGCTCTCTAATTTTCAGGGCGGTGCAATCTGCAAAATCCGAGATTTTTTATTTTGAGAGCTCTTTTAGCCACAAGTAAGCTTTTTAGCACTTGAAAACTTCCGAGAGTGCATGCACACTGGCTTGCTTCATCGCTGGAATGTTTTCCTTTATATTTTGGAGTTACTTTGCAGCTTTCGCAGCACTTTGAACATTTCAGGCGAGGGGGTCCCTTTCATGGGCCCTATGCTAGCGTGATTAAATCACAAAAACGGAGCTTGAATACGCAGCACAAAACGGGGTCCCAAAACGCCCCGTGGGATCCCTAATTGGCAAACGGACCCAACCGTCGCGCACCGTTGCTCAGTCCGTTATGCCTCGGGTGTTTTTCTTTTCTTTACTGTTCTATTTTTTTTAAATTTTTTTTTGCTCCTGCGACCGCTGGGGAATAATCTTTGGTCATGATTTTTTAAACGTTGCCACAATATTACCATCATATAGAATCAAAAAAAAAAAAAAAAAAAAAAAGCATGCTCTAATTATCAATACCCCCCTAACTTAATCATTCCCTTTCTAATGTTCAAACACATACTGAGCTCCTCCCTCTTCCTCATTTTTGCCCAACCCAAGCTTAAACATTGCAGCACTTGTAGTTGGAGTTTCCAGGGCAGTAATCTAAAGGACAGGACTTTTTAGCAAATATCATGGCATCCACAATGAGGTTGAAACGTACTGGACATCCATCTACCCACGCAACCGTTCGACGTCCAGGTGCACCACGAATCGGGACCGCATGGCTGTGTGATGGCGTTGGGGACGATGCCGACCAGGCAGCACTTGACGTCCGCCGGGTCGTTGGGGCAGGCCTCGTTCTTGTACGAGCCGCCGTAGGACCTGCACGTCGAGGTCT
This sequence comes from Cladorrhinum sp. PSN332, assembly GCA_033297175.1. Classification (NCBI taxonomy): domain Eukaryota; kingdom Fungi; phylum Ascomycota; class Sordariomycetes; order Sordariales; family Podosporaceae; genus Cladorrhinum; species Cladorrhinum sp. PSN332. The sequence goes on from MU858853.1 coordinate 5,208, forward strand.
TGACGCAGATACCGGATTCCTTCCACTTTCCCGTCGCCGCGCTGCCGGAGCACTTGCCGTTGATGGCGGCGAAGGCGGCAAGGGGGAGTGTAGCGAGGACCAGCACGGAGCGCATTGTATAGTATTTTAGAGACGTCCAAGGACCAAGTTGGTGATAAATAGATAGGGAGGATCGAGTTGACACTGTCCAATTGAGGTCCGATTAGGTTGCAAGCCATGTCATTTATATTCACGTCCCCCTCACGCCAGTCCCAGGGTCTTGGATCCATCACCTGACAGTCTAGACCGGATTCTTCCTGGCATCTGAGAAAACCTCTTTCTGCTACCGATGTAACCACGCTACAATTTCCAGAAGACGAATTGAAAGGGTGATGGGCTTGCCCAGGCATTCACCGTTATGTGATCACGCGATCAAAGGGTTATTTTTACGTCCAATCTTGACGAGTGCAACCTCCCAGGGTAGCCGAAAGCCCTTGACTCGCTCAAGGCGCCAATAAGGGTTTGATGTCACTAGGGCCGAACGCGGCGAACGAGAAGATATTGGCTCTCTCCTGCATGCCAAGTTGGATTAAAACCGGAGACGTTGTATTCGTCTGTCTCCTGATGAGCGAAATATGGAAACATTCTCAGCACAATAGCTGACTCAAATACTGCCGCAAATCGGCAGCGCTTTTCTGGCCCTGGCTGCTCAACGGCCCCTTCGCCGCACCAAGCCCTCCGCCAACTGCGAGCATGAGCTTGAGCAGTTGTCTATTTTCAACCAGCTGCAGGGAAACTCTATTAGTCGGGATTTTTCAGAGCCGGTGTCAGATCAACTAACCTCTTCGATGCTCTTCTGCATCACATAACGGACAACCGTAACCTTCTTCGTCTGACCAAGGCGCGACACTCGACCAATGGCTTGGCTTTCTACTGAAGGGTTCCATTGAGGCTCAAGAATATGCACCCTGCTGGCAACGTTTAGATCGTTCAATCTGTGGGAGCGGCTTCAGTTGGCGCAAATCGTTACACGTTGGATGCAATGCACTCACCCCATGGAGCCCGTCCCAAAAGTCATGAGCAATACTGATACATCAGGTCTGGTCTGAAAGTCGTGAAGAGATTGCTTCTTGTCGCCTTTTGATCGTGATCCATCCACTCTGCGGAACGTAATATTTCGCTCCTTTATCAGATCCTCGACGAGATCGAGAGATTTCAACCAAAACGAGAAGACGATGCTGTGTCAAAGCCATTAGCACTCAGTCGGGTGAGAGATGACGGTTGTGGAAATACCTTTTCTCTTGACCAGCAGAATTCGTGAGATCCTGGATCAAAGCCTCCAGCTTTGATGGGCAAGGGGCTTTTGATGCCGCTTGATTGGAACCCCCTTCGTCCGGAGGCTGCAACAGGTTGACGCCAGCGTCAAAATGACAGCAAAATGGACAGATACGAGTCTTCCCGTCCGCCTCGACGTGGTTTAAATCAGCTAGAAACTTTGGCACACATTCGTGGCAGACAAGAGCATGACAGGCTGTGAGGTGAAAGCCGTGACCAGGCTTTGTGTCATCTTGTGCGGCAAGCACATCGATGCCACAGTCTCTGCAAACTGAAACACCTTTCTGATGGAGAAAGCTGAGAGCTTCGTCTGGCGCGGATGGGATGGCGCCGTTCTCAGGCCCTAAGCAAAGCCCTTGATTGCAAAAGAGACGAAGTCGAAGCAGTGATCCCAAGACTGCATTAGAAGGCGTGGCGCCGCTCGCATCTTGTTTGTGCCAAGTAACACTCTGCTTGAGGTTACCCAGAATCGACCGATCTATTGCCAGTATGCAACTCCGAATCAGGTTGTTATACACTTCTTTCTCGTCCTTTGTGAAGCTTGGGCGATGGTATGCGTACTCGACGCCTGGAAGCTCGAGTACTGTGGTGTTGCGGCGGAGGCATATTGATGATAGGAGCAGGCGTAAATTGGTATAGTCGCTTGCAGATAAGCCTCCAGCCAGCTTGATCTTACCAGAGATGAACTTTCGGAAGTCCGTTGCCTCGCCAAGGATTGGAAGTCGCAAGAACCGCGTTAGGGCACCAATATCGTCAACTCCGTTCTGAACAGGTGTCCCGGTCATGCACCACCTGATGTCTGCCGAAAGGCTGTTCATGGCTTTGAACTGTTTTGTTGACCAATTTCGGATAATATGCGCTGTGAGCTGTCAGCTTCCCACCAATAAGCAACAAGACTTCTTGGGGTTCAGGCATCTAACCTTCATCCAAAACAATCCGATGCCAGTGAATTTGACGCAGGACACTCCCGCCACTAGTTCTGCCACATTCCGATGCCACAGTGCCATATGTTGTAAGAATTACATCTGGGAGTGGCTTTGACAAGTCCAGCATTCTGTCTGGGCCGTGATACTTGTAGTATGTAAGTGCTCCAGGCTTAACATGCCTGGAACGATACCAGTCAATAATTATTAGAAAGCAACAGACAGGAAGCTTACTTGTGAATCTCATCCACCCAGCCCTCAAGAAGCACTGGTGCGAGTTAGTCTAGCTTTGGAATGGATCTTGGAAAAGGGACAAACAAACAGAACGATGGTACAATCACCAGTGTTGATGCGGAAACCGATGTCGTCGGTCCGTTTGGTTTGGCTGATGAGTGGCTGATCTTGGCCTGCTCTTGTGTGGTGACGATGGCTGAGATCATGCTCAATGTCTTGCAGAGTCCCATTTCGTCAGCCAGAATTCCTCCTGGTATATCGTCAGGACGGGGGCTTGTAGAGCCCGTGATGGTGTGTTGATAGCTGTACAGAGCGGTAAGGGCAGGTCCAATCACGTCGAAAAGGAAGGATTGTCTTACACTTGTTGGTCCAGATGAGAGCTTGTCGGAGACCATAGACTGCAAAACTTGGACTGATCACCACTTTCTCTCCCAATGATGAAGTCTAGTGCTTCACGCTGGTGCCTATGAAGGACTTTTGTTAGCTCAGAAATGGACGACGTCTGGTTAGGGGGCCAATCACTTACGCAAGCAATTCTGTGATGACCCGAGTGTCTGCTTTTGCTTGTGCCAATCCTGCGTTTTGAGGAATGCTGTCGATCATTGCCAATAGTATATCCATCGGTGTCATTGTTTGATCAATGCTTCTTGTCAACGCCGATATTTCAGCGCTCTCGGTGGAACCTGCTGCGCTGGCCAACATTCCTAGACTGTCAAACTGCACATCCAGATATTGCGGGTTCCTGTACTCGTATGGTTCTGGCACCATGTAGGGCTCTTGCAAGTACAGCCGACCATCGCGAAGCGTTTTGGCAATATCCTCACCCAACGACTCCGGTCCGAGTATCGTGATGTCAACAGAGACACGGACTTTGTCGGGGCCTTTTTGCAAGTCCTCCATCCCATTCTGAAGTTGACCTCGTTGAACATAACAGAGATACTTGACTGAACCAATGTCGTGGAGCTTCACAAGAGTTGAGGATGACTTGCTGTTAAGCACCGCGATCAAGTGCCCAGAGAGAGTGGAAACCCCGCAGAAGGTTTCGTTTAAAGACAAATTCAGGGGTATGTGTTCGTCCTCGCCTTCCAATGCAGATCTGATATGCCTTCCAATGCCATGGCTGCTGCGGGTTCGAACGAATTGCGCAATCAGGTCGGGTAGCTGTTCGGTGATAATACTCCTGATTAGCCCAGTTCGGGTCCCTTCACGGAAATCCACACGCCACGCAAGACCCCCAGAGTTGAGCTCACCATCCCGAAGCACACCCATATTTCCTCGTCCGAATCAATGTCCATCTCCATCCCTAGGGTCTCATCTTGGAACGCGCCGCTGACCACGCCACGGTCAGGAGTTGGTGAGAAAGTTCCAGAGAAGGACCACGCCGTGTCCATTTCGATGCGGACAAGGTTCACGAGGGCTCAGAGGAAAGTCGAGTGAAGGATAATTGTCCGAATAAAACAAGAAGCATTGAAGAGACTCATCGAGCAGCAAGTTGCCATCGTCGTGGTACGCGCCCCACATTGAGATGCAGGCGGCTGTTTGCAGTTTGGTGCATGTGCTCTACCGCTGTCGCCGTCAGCTGATTGGAGGGAGCCCAAGAAGCCAGCCACGGTGGTGGAATTTGCAAACTTCCACCGCCCCTGTCCCCCATAATTATGGATGTGACCAAGGAGGCCGTGCAGTTCAAGGCGGAAGGTGCCTTGAGCACTGCCACTGCAAGCCACGGCACCTTCAATTCAACCTGCTGAGGCACCTTCCAAGCCCTAGGCTTCAAGTTTCGCTCAATTCCAGGTTCCAATTTGCTTTCTCCATGATGTCGTTCAATTGACACTTTGCGTCCAATTCTTCCCTCGAACTTCCGGTTCATCATCATCAGTCTTTCATCATGTCATGCCAAGCCGAAGCGTCTGGAGGATGCACTTGTGGTTTTCACATTGCATTGGCCGATTTTAAGAGGACGCTGAAAGATGATGAGTTGGTGCGGTCCTTCCAAGGAACTCAACTGCACCATCTCACTGCAGAAATCGCCAAGATCCAACAAGAGCAAGCTTCAAAGCGCAGGTTACGATACATGAAGCGCCTCGATCCCTTTCTCAAGACCATGGAAGAATATGGCAAGGTGGTTGAAGTATTTGCAAATGCCCAAGATATCGTTGCTTTTATTTGGGTACGAATTTCCATTCCAATCATCACATCCCATCGTGCACTCTGCTAACTCGGTGCCAGGGCCCAATGAAGTTTCTCCTTATTGTATGTACAACAAGCATTCGCGCAGCTTTCTGAATGCGCATTGACTCACTTAGTAGACCGCATCTTCATTCACTGAAGCACTTGACTCTTTGCTCGATGCCTACCAAGGCATTTGGGAACAGCTCCCGTTGTTCGAGGTATATGGCTCCACATTAGAGTCGAGGCCATACATCAGAACAATCTTGGTTTGGATTTACAAGGACATCCTTGACTTTCATCGAGAGGCCATCAGCTATTTTAGAAGTCGATTGTGGAAGCAACTATTTCAAGCTGTCTGGAGAAGTTTCCTCCCCAAGATCGACTTCATCAAAGACAACATGGCTCGCCACACCAGGTTGCTTGCTCAAGGCGTTGGGTTCGTCCAGTTGGAGGAACTGAGCAACACTCGACGAGAAGCTCAACAGAGATTCCAGATTCAACGCCAAGATGAAGTCGACCGCCGAAGAAGGGAAACGATAAGCTGGCTCAATCCTTACCCATCACAGCTCAGAAAGTATCAAGATGCGCGACTTTGTCCCGATGCAGGGAAGTGGCTACTGAAGAATAATCGATTCCAGGGCTGGTTTGACCCAACATTTTGCGCCAATCCTTTACTCTGGATTACTGGCATTCCAGGGGCAGGCATGTAATTTCTGTCCCATGCTACTAATTTGAAGCTCCAAGACTAACAGAGTTTTGATACAGGCAAATCAGTTTTGGCCTCAGTCATCGTCGACGAAGCCCGAAATTTACACGTGCCCGACACTGATGTCTCTGTCGCTTTCTTCTTTTGTCAACAGGGGGACAGCAACACCAACACATTTGTCGCAGTGGCTAGGTCGATAATTGTGCAACTAATCACTAAAAACACATTCCTCGTTCCCCAAGTCTACGAACAGTCGTCTCTGAGCGGTGAGGTGACACTTTCGACAAGCGATCTTTCAAAATCCCTGCTTACCAGCGTTCTGGGATCCTGCAAGAACACCTACATTGTTCTTGATGGACTTGATGCTTGCAACAGAAACGAGCGCAAAGACATTGTTTCAACCTTCCGCACCGTGGTGGAGTCTTTGCCTACGAGGCAGATGCATGATGTTAGATGCGTCTTCCTCTGTCAAGACGATGGTCTCGCAGTTCGCAAGGATTTGGCCAACATTCCAACAATCCGAATCGGGCCAGCTGATAACAAAGGTGACATTGAGAAATATTGGACAGTCCGCAAGAATGATTTGGAAGCAGAGTTTGGGCCGCTAGACATTGACATTGTTAAAATTGTGTCAGCTCAAGCGCAAGGTACTGTTTTCTTCATCAAATATGTCTATTCAGACACGCTGACAACAACGCAGGAATGTTCCTTTACGCCACACTCATCTTCAAGCATCTGAAAACGTTGTCAACTTCTGATGAACTACGACAGCAGCTACACAGAATTCCCAAGAAACTTGATGAAGTGTGAGGACCCCTGTTGGTCAGGCAAGGCCGAACCCCCCACTAATCCTCATAAAGGTATCAACGAATTGTTGAACGGCTTCTTTCGGCGGAAGAGTTCCAAACCAAAGATATCATGAAGCTCCTTGGACGGCTTGCTTGTGCGAGGAGACCACTGAAGTGGTACGAGGTTCAAGGAGCGGCGGCGATTGATCTCGGCCACGATACAGTTAACTTCCAGAAATTACCTCGAGGTTTGAAATACAGCCACCGCGATCTCTGTGGCCCCTTGGTCGAGATGAGATCAGATCAAGACCAAACCTTGCATTTTATTCACCCAACTGCGAGGCAGTAAGTTCAACCCAAGTCTCCACGTCGCTTCGGGCCAAATTTGACACGTTTACAGATATCTTGTGCAAAATCACTTCAAGGATTTGTCACTCCATTATGAATTTGCCACATTATCTGTTTCATATCTCAGTTTGCCTGGGACTGTGAAGGGTGTGAATACCTTTCTGATTCCTGCCTTGCTCGATGCTGGATATTACGCCTTTCTTGAGTACGCCGTATCGTGTTGGGCACTTCACCTTCAAGAAGCCCTACAAGCCAAGGAACAGGATAATCCGCCGGATCTGGAAGGACTTGAGGACAAGGTGGACACTTTTCTGCGCAAGCACTGGAAAGACGATTGTAATACTGAGAATATTCCCAAGACCATTCTCACTGGCCTCTCCCGCTTGAAGGGCTTTGATTCATACCACAGAATCTGCAAAGCGGTGGCTGCGGCCAGGAAGGAACTTACCCAGCACAGCCCAACCTCTTCGGAGGAGGGGCCTTTAGACCTCGGAGACATATTGAAGAAGGTTCGGGACACACTCGCATCATACTCAGAGTCGGGAAACCTGACAGATGGCAAGAAAGCGTTGCTTCACAGCCTTTACGGCCCAAATTGGTTCAAATGCTCGATGGTTAATTGCCAGTACTTTCACCAAGGCTTTCGCACTCGGGCGCAACTCGATGTGCACATGGCACGGCATGAGCGGCCATTTGTGTGCATGGTCACGGTCCCATTATGCGATGCTCACACATTCGGTTTTGCGACCAAGGATGCCCTTCAGCGACATCTCCTTGCAGAACACGGCATCGATGTTAGTGATCCGACCGAGGATTTGGAGTTTCCCCTGCCTCCGTCGTTGAAACGAAATGCGGACGGTGAGGGTGGCCCGTCGAAATACGTTTGCCCAACCTGCCACAAGACCTTTACGAGGAATCACAACCTTCAAAATCACCTACGGGCGCACCGCAACGAAAAGCCATACCCTTGTGATGAGTGCAGCCAGTCTTTTACTCGTTTGCATGACCGCAACCGTCACCAAGCGCTCCACACAGGCCAGAAACGATTCGTCTGTCGAGGCGACCTAGCAAGCGGCAGCACATGGGGTTGTGGAAAGGAATTTGCCAGGCAGGACAAATTGGCAGGTCACTTCAAGAGCAAATCTGGGCGAAAGTGCATTCAACCGCTGTTCATGGAGGAAGCCAACGGAGTGAGTGGCGAAGAATGGAACGCAAGGATTGCCGAGATATTGTCTAGCAGGCTCATGCTCGATCCGGAACAGATGAAGCCGCTTATAACGACGCTGTCATCCTTCCCAGAATCCTGGGTCCGAGTGGAAGGCAGGGGGGACATGAAGGGAAATGGGGAGGAAACTCCAGGCCAAAGCCAGGACTCGGGTTTGGGGGCTGAGGAGGCTGACGGTGAATCGTCTACCACCAATGAGTAGCATGAGGCACAAGTATGCGTAGCGGAAAGTGGTTCTGTGGTCTTGTCTGTACTGTAGCTATCTCCATGTATGGAAAATAAAAAGAAAAAACAACTTCAAGCTGAAAAACGAGACAAGAGAAATGCATTTCTGGTACTTAAAGAGGGAGGAAAATGAGTCAGGCCAGAGTTAGTCTAGTTGCGAGAAATCTTATGCAGCTTTCAAGACAGGTGACAGACTGTTAAATTCCACGTCGCAGTCCAAGAGAAGGATATCACGTGCAGATCATGTGACCATCAAAATCCAAGTGACATTTGTACTGAAGAGTTTGCGTGCGATCTAACCTTTGTTAATGCTTTTTCATAGTGAAGTGCGGATGCGACCTGAATCAGATTCTGTGGTTGCGTTGCAAGTCTGAAGTGTCTGGGAAAAATTATTTTGTGCTGCAAAGCCTTCAAGACCAGTTTTGTGCGAGAGATTGTTGACAGAGCTTAAGTGACAATGAGTCCGAGAGAGTCCTCAAACTTGGAGCGGACCAACTTTGCGCCGTGTGCCATACTTGGTGTGATGGGTGGAGTAGACTCTTTTGGGGAGCACTGACCAGGTGTGCACGGTCTTTTTTGCACAAGTTTATGCTGGAGTCCGTGCCAGGTATTCTACGGGGGGGTTTTTTTTTGCTCAAAACCGTAGTCATGCAGGTGGTTCACATTGTGTTCAAGTTGACTCTCCCACCTCATTGGTCAAGATTCGGCCTACCAAAAGTGGGAAAATTTTGAATCAGGTTTGTTCTTGGGTACTAATTGCAAAACTAAAAGTAAAGCTTGTGGCCGATACCTAGCCCCGAGTGCTTGATGCGATTAAACTTTGGCACTCTGAAAAAGCTTGGTTGAGAAGATATTAGCTCTATCGTTTCGATCTCACGATTTCGGGAAAGTGCACCGCCCTTGAAATTGTGGACGAAAAGTGCTTCTCGTTAGGTCACGTGCGGCTGGATCAGTGTGATTTGATTGGGTGCATTGACGGAATGCTGCCACACCGGATCGACCCGGTGGGTTGGCTCGTTGGATCAAATCGATCGATCAGGGTGATGAGATCTGGGGGAAATGAGGACAGCCCGATAAGCCGATAAGGAGCTTTCGCATGGAGCTGACAGTTCAAAATAAAAGCCTGCTATTTCCGATCAAGACGAAAAGCGCCAACTGAGAATTCACGAGCTCCGTTATAGTCTGATATTAAGCATCGCGAGTCTTGAATGAACTGCGCAGTCATCATAATCTCGAAGAGCTCACTGGAAAAAAGTGCCAAAGTGTGGAGACTGCGTTGCTACTGATCTAATGTAGTTGATCGAGGTCAATGCTTGCACTGAAGCCTACCACCAATCAGAATGATAGGAATCAGAATGGTTCCACCAGGCTATCTTGGTAAGAGGGCAGCAATGACAGCAACGCACTGCAATTTATGGGGAAATGAGAATGGAATATGCAAGTCCAAGATGAGGAAAATCGAATGGGGCACTTGAAAGGCAATGCATCAAAGCATCAGCGTGGTTTTTCAGAGCTTCAACCTCGACCTCCCAAGTGCCCATCACGTGACAGAATAGCAACCCCTTTTCGATTGAGATTTGGAGGGCGGTGCAGTTTTCAGGAATCGGTGAGAAAGTGAATTTCGAAACTCATGAGCTTCCACCTCCACACCAGATGCCCCAAACGCTGTGAAAAATCATACCGTCATTTTCCAACTGGTTCTTCAGCTTCAGGGCAGCCATTTCCAAATTTCTAAGCAAATCTGGGGCCCCTAGAGATATTTTAAAATCTTGACGCACGGGCCATCCTTAGGGCTGAGCGTGGTGCGCGCCCCATACAATTTGCCTACTCAGTCTGCCTTATGGCTGAGCGTCGGAGGCGCCTCACGAATTAATTGTACGGCTAGCGCCAAAACCAGTCCCAACTTTGCCCTGCCCTACAGGAAATTCTCTTACCACCCTCCAGGTTTTTGCTGTCGCTTTGCAAGAGGCGGAATCGTCTCCCCAAAACAGTCTTGATTGCTTTGGTTGCGACCTGGGAAGAAATCATTCATATTTCTTCGTATATACAAGTTAAGGTCTTCGGAACGAACTGATTTACGGAGTAATTACTTCCGTGGAGAAGCCAAGCATCGCATACCCAAAAAGTGAGGTTTTGCGCGGGTGCTGGCCACGACACAAAAATACGAACTCTAGCACTATTTTTCCATGTTACAATTTGAGTGACTCTCGCAATCTGGAGGTTCGGAAGAATCCTACGGATCCGACAAGATGTGTTCCTTGTTTATGAACTAAATATAGTCACGTGATAATCATGTGCTCTGTCTTCGCTGGCACTCATTTCTCGATGATGATGCAGCCTCATCACTTTCATGGGTCTATCGTGGCTGTGACCTCGTATAGTGAATTTATTGGATCAAGATTATGAAATACTGCAAAACTGCCCTCCATACAGGTGTGACTGGGTCTGCGAACGCGTCCTCGCGAAAGAAGGAACTCTCCCTTTCTGGCTTCCTGAGAGCAAGAACTGTAAGCTTCAATATAGTTTGAAGAGCTCAGTTGGTACAAAATCAGAAACGATGGTAGCCAACTGGCAACAAAAGACAAAAATTATCAAGGGATATCATTGAAACAAGAGTATAAATTGCAACAGGGTATTCGCTATCAATCAATCATGGTCCTCATCTCCTTCTCCTCCATCTTCCCCTTCCATCTCTCGGTCTATACGACCAAAAAAAAAATCCAAGTATATACAACTCGTAAACATTAAGCATTAGAAAATTATGAGAAACTCCGAACTCCTCTCTCAACCCCTCCTTCACTTTGGCGCCTGCTGCTGCTGCTGCTGCTGCTCACCACTCGCTGGCTGCACCCCCGCGTTAGCAGGCGCAGGCGTCTGCCCGGCAACATGTGCAGCAGGAGGAGGAGCAGGAACCGCCGTGGCATCACTAACCGCCGTGCTGGGCACACTCTGCACTCCCTTCTCCCCGGCCGCCGCCTGGCCGGGCTGCGCCTGCTGTCCATTAATAGGATGACCATTCTGATCCACCATCACGGTGACCACCTGAACCTGAGCTGAAGGATAAGCACCCAACAACTCGACGGGGTACTTGTGTCTGAACCCCCACTTGAACCACAGCTTCATCTTGGTCCCAAAGGGCATGGCCTTCCACTTTGCCGTCAGCTCCTTCTGGTCCTCCTGCGTTCTGCCGTGCTGGCTGCGGGTGATGCAGGTGACCCAAAGCGACATGAGGCACCAGCAGACGGTTCCGAGGCGCAGGGCCTTCTTGCCGCACATGAGACGGCGGAACCAGAAGAAGGACTCGAGGAAGCCGAGCACGAAGAGGGAGGGGAGCACGGTGGCGACCACGATGATCCAGATTTGGATGTCGCAGGTCGAGTAGAAGCGGTAGCTGTAGCCGTAGTAGCTGTCGTCGCACTTGGAGCTCTTGGACTTGCTTCTTGAACTGCTGCTGCTGCTGTCATCGTCCGAGTCGGAGTCGTAGCCGTAGCCTGAGGGGCCGTAGTAGGCCGCTCCGGTCGCTGTCGGGTTGCGGCAGTTTTTGATGTAGTAGCTGTAGTCGAAGCCTTCGGTTGCCACGGGGACCATGGTGGCGGGGAGGGCGGAGGGGTCGACGAACTTGGTCATGTAGGTGAATTCCTTCGAGGTTCGAAGGCGGGTGTAGACGCTCACGGCGGTCGAGGTGGGGTTGAGGTGTGCGGTTACCGCGCTGGGGAGGTTGTAGAGCGCGGTGTGGGTCACGACCGTGAAGGCTGTTGGGCAGCTGGAGGGGGCTGTGTAGGTGACGGCTACTACGTAGTCCTCGCTGTAGGGCCCAGTGGTGGTGGCTGAGCGGTCGATGAGCTCTGATTCGGGGACGGAGCCGGGCTCGAGGAACATGGAGACGACTTCGAGGTCGTAGTAGGTCTGGGTGGAGGTGTAGCTCGAGGTTGGCTTCGCGGTTGGTGTTACTTCAGGGAGGACGGTGGAGGTGTAGGTGTAGGTGTAGGTCTGGCAACTGCTAGTGCTGGTGCAGCCGTATGGATATACACTTTCGCTGGTGGTGGGGACGAAGTAGGAGGTGACAGTCCAGAATGAGGCCATCGCGGGCTGGATCGTGGCGAGAAGCCCCAAAAGGATGGCGAGACGTGCCATCGTTGGTGTGCGGCTGGCCATTGCTGTGAATTGTCTTTGGGGATGGTACTTCACGACAGACGAAACATCTCGGGACTGAGGCATCAATGGGCATCTACTTTATATCTACCATTTCATTCCTTTCATTGCCGCCTGATCCCCAAGAGTCTTGGCTGGCCAAAGAGTCAGCGCCTTTTTTTTTTTTTTTTTAGTCTGCCGAACCCTCATGCCTTCCCATTCCGTCCTCAAATGGGCTCGCCGGGACTTGGCAGGGCCGTTGGTGGCATTGCTTGGTTCCCCTTCGCTTTAGCATGGTATCATCGTGGACTCCTTGGGAGATGAACCCTTGGCAAATCCGGGACCCTAACAGCTTTTGGGGCATTTCACTTGAAGATCTGTTAGCAAAAGGACTGAGCATCCCGAGGTATGATCCGCAATCAAGGCCAATCATGAGCTTCTCCCATGGAGTGGGTGGACACCTGAGGAGACACAGCCAGGGGAAACCCCACGATGAGCGAGTCTATACTATCGATAAAAATGCCCACTCTTATTTTGAGGACAGTTGGGTGGCCGTGGTAGCGAGAAAATTTCAGACCGCATTCACTCGTGTCTAACGTCGCAATGGGATTTGACAGCGTGACCAACAACCTCCGAACACAGGCGCATGTGGCTGTGCTTGTGTGACCTCGGCGTGGTTACACAGACCAAAAGATGACCAAAAACCGTCAGCCACCAATTCATGTTGGATCAATGCTGCATTTAGCCGGTAAACTGGATGCTGAACGGTGGCTCTGTCTGTTCAACACGAGAAACACCATTCGGTGGAAATGGATGATTGAAGGAGTTGGCAGTAAGCTCGGCATAGCTTGAGTTGAGATCTGACGATGAAAATAATTGGAGAGAAGGTGGGTTGGATGTTGGGGTTGACTGGAGTTGTATTATGGGTGCAATGATAGAACAGAGAAATAGAGAGGCATGCCACGGAAGCGTGATGAGTCTGATTGATGGTTATGTTGTAAATGCAGATGTTTGCACACCTCCAAATACAGAAAATCCCATCACGTCAAGAAGACCAAAAAGTGCGAATGAACAAGAAAATCAAAATGGAATCACAAACCTTAAGCCGCTGACGGATGCCCTTTCAGCGCTGCCCAGATGAAGTCAAATCATCAAGCACCAGAACGGGCCAAGTGCCTCAAAGTAAGTTGAAGCTTCCTTGACATACTTGTAGACATCTTGGGCAGTATGCGTCAATGGAGATTTTGTAGACGGGGGTGGTACCGAGGTCTGAAGTTGCAATGAAATGAGAGTTGTGACGATGCAGTTGGTAGTCTGCAGCCATTCGAGGGGACCACCCGCAGTATTAAAGGAATCGGTGGCCCCCGGGATAAAGCAAGTGTAAAATAAAATAAAAAGAGGGAAGACAAGATGAAAGGAAAGTTCCGTCCTGGAGAGTGGGGAGACGTGGGAGACCAGCTATCACGCGCATTGAGTAATCTTGACGAGATTGAGGATGTGATCTGTGTAACATTGGGGTCCCAATGTTGTTGCCTGGCGACTCGATGTAACCAAGAGCCAGGGGTTGATGCGGCACAGCACCCATCATGACCTTTGATCTCCAGCTTTTGCCCGAGATCCGGACGACTCGCCACAAAGTTCCCATGGGGAATGTCTCACCCGAGGTAGAGAGAGGCTCAAAACTTGGTTTTCTTTTCCTCGACGCCCGAGCAAAGCCGGTATATCAATACATGTACTCTGATGTGGTGAGAATATACGAAATGCCATATTCGCCAACGCTAGCCGAACCGGGTGATCTACATTCAAGGATGAAAAGGGGTTCAGGTAACGCGAAACAGAAGGTTTAGCGAGGGCATGAACGGGCAAATGTTAGCAGACGCCGCAGGGCTTGCATGTATATATCTTGAGTAACACAATCTATCACACCACCATGTCTCTATCTGGATCATGTTTTGTAATCGACTTGCAGACTTGGTGAGCTAGCAGTCTGACATAGCTCACCAACAAACCAATATTGTAGCCTGCAATGTCACGGACCTGACTGCTGCATCAGTTGAGGCTTTAGTTATTCTGCTGCCTGGCGGACTCGGCGCCAAATCTGTCGAGCCCGACAAGCCCACACCAAACCCACACCAAGACTGAGGAGGGAGTGAGAAGTAAGGGCAAACACGCCCAGCGAGGGGTTGAAGACGAGACTAAACAACTTTTTTTTGAATACAAAAGGCTGAGAGATCTCGCATCGTAATCATCTCGATTCTCTCGGAAGGACACCGACAATCTCTCATCGTCAACACCTTCACCATGAGACTGTTGACTGCTTTCACGGCCATACTAGGCCTCGGCGCTAGCTGCGTCGTCAGGGCCCAATCACCTGCTGTGTTTGCCCATTTCATGGTATGCAACTCTTGGACACGACTTACCCAGGATCCAAGAACTTGAACTCGATGACTAACGAGTGTCTTAGGTTCAAAATGCCGAGCTGTTCTCTCAAGCTGACTGGGAGGCTAACATGAACCTCGCCAAAGATGCCGGCATTGATGCCTTCGTCTTGAACATGGCCAAGGATCAACCCACCATCACGTCGCAGCTTCCCAACGCTTTCAATGCAGCTGCTGCTACCAGCTTCAAGCTCCTCTTTTCTTTCGACTACGCCGGCGCCGGTCCTTGGGACCAGACCGTCGTCAGGGACCTCATCGCACTCTACGGACCTCGCGCTACCTACTTCAAGCGCGGCACCCAGCCCCTCGTTTCTACCTTTGAGGGCCCCGATCGGGCCAGCGACTGGACTTGGATCAAGGCGCAGACCGGCTGCTTCTTCATCCCCGACTGGTCGTCGTGGGGTCCTTACACTGCTGTTAGTCTTGCCAGCGGCGTTGCTGATGGCCTCATGAGCTGGGAGGCGTGGCCGCAGGGACCTGCCAACATGACAACCATCACCGAGGGAGACTACTACAATGCCCTCGGGACCAAGCCCTACATGATGCCCATCTCGCCGTGGTTCTACACCAACATGCCCGGCTACAAGAAGAACTGGATCTGGCACGGTGATGACCTCTGGTTCCAGAGATGGCAGCAAGCCGTTTCTCTTGACCGCAAGCCCGACTACATCCAGATCATCTCCTGGAACGACTTTGGCGAGTCTCACTACATCGGCCCCCTCGACAGTCGTCAGTACGGGGCCTTCGGCACCCCCGGGCCGTCGGGTACCGCCGGCAGGGCCCCTTACAACTATGTCTCGGGCATGCCTCACGACGGCTGGCGTGAGACCCTTCCCTTTTACATCTCGCTCTTCAAGACCGGCACGGCTTCCATCAACCAGGAACGCATCTCGGGCTGGTTCCGCCCTCACAAGAACGGCCAATGCGACAACGGCGGCACTTCAGGCAACACGGCGGACCATCTCCAGAAGGAGTTCCTGCCCACCCAGATCAACCTGGACAGGATCTACTTTGATGCCGTCCTCACCAGCAACGCTCAGGTAACGGTCACCATCGGCGGCGGTTCTCCGCAAACTGGCGTTTGGGACCAGGAGCCCTGGGGCGGCGTCGGCGTCTATCACGGCAGCGTTCCCATCGGAAGTGCCACCGGCGCCGTCGTCATCACGCTGAAGAGAGGCAGCACCACCATCGCCACCATCAGCGGAGGCACCGTCACCACCACCTGCTCCGGCCCGAGCAGCAACCTCCAGAACTGGAACGCCTGGGTCGGAAGTGCTCGCGGTCCTACCGTCGCTGCCGTCTCTCCCCCCAAGAACAACTACGCCACCGACATGTCCTGCGTCAAGGGCTTCGGCGTTTACGACTTTATGGGAATGTGCTCCTACCCGTGCCACCTCGGATACTGCCCATCCAGCGCCTGCACCTGTCTCAAGAAGGGCGTTGCCGCTCCCCCGCCCGTAACCGGCCCCGTCGGCTACCCCAGGCCGGAGAAGAGCGGCGCCTTTACTGGTCTCTGCGCCTTCAACTGCCAGCGCGGCTACTGCCCTACCGACATCTGCCAGACCACCACTCCCGGCTCCGGCACCAACCTGCCTTACTCTCCCTTCGCTCCCCCTGCCTGCACGGCCGGAACCGGCTCGGGCGGCTTCGCAGGCTTGTGCTCGCACAACTGCGAATACGGGTTCTGCCCCATCGCTCACTGCAGCTGCACGGCCGAGGGCACCTTGATCTCATCACCGGGGTGGGTCAACGTGCAGACGAAGTGGTTCGACACCCTTGCGGATTCGTATTACGACCGCGGCCTGTGCAACTGGGCTTCCACTCACGGCTACGTTCCCACGTCCGGCGTCTGCATCCCGGCCTAAAATCTTGTCCTTAGACACACAAAGGTAGAAGATAGCTACCATGTATTTATTTAACAGAGCTTTCTCTCTCTCTCTCTCATACACACAACTGCCCGTCCAAATTATCTTCTCTTGCTGTAAAACGTGCATCACCTCGCCGCGGTGATTTGGCATACAAACAGAAATACTCTTCAATCCTGGACCGCCGTCGCCCGTGAATGCGGACCCGCCGTGCGAGTAGGGTAGTTGAGATCATACGATATCGTCTGAGCAACCCCCGGGCCGTCCAAAACATGAACGCAAACGTAGTAAACCGCCTTCAGATTGTTGCAGTCCTTGTTGATCTCGGCGTTCCACGCGTAGACGTCAGAAAGCGCAATGTTGTACCTCGAGGCGATGGAGGCGCAGGTCATGCCGGGGACGAAACGGGTGAAGTGGGTACATTGGGGGTTGTACGTGTCCGAGTTTTTTGGAATCGACTGAGAACATACCGCGGGGATGAGGATGAGCAGGAGGCCCGGGGCAAGAGGACTCGGAGGTGGTTTCATGATCGTCTTTGAGGTGGATGATTCGGTTGACGAGACAAAGACGCCGATTATTGGTGTTTGATGATGCTTAGACTTTCTTTTAGTGTTTAGTTATAGCCGAGAAAACTCGAGACCCTGCTCCTTTATAAAATGATTGTCATCAAGCAACGAAAGCTGATTTTCATTTTATCCATGCGGGGTCCGGTGTCACCCTTGCACTCTAAATGTGCCTATTTTCCGCGGAACTTGTATAAGCCTGCATGTCCTGGATTGACCACCCATCACATCAATCCTCACATTGACCCTTGCAGTCACGATTTCCAGCGCATGGATCTCGCGTGACCTTTCCCTGCTTTGCTTCCCACTGTCTCTGAATTCCTTCTGTCTTGGGTTACTATTTCCCAGGCGTCGTGCCCCGGCATTGAACCCCAGACGCACCCAAACCGCTCCCATATATTGTGCCATTTTTTATTTCTTTACTTTTGGGAGAGAGTGTTTTGGTAACAAGCGGGACATCTTCTCCGTCACCGTTATGGGTCGAGAACTTTATATTGTGACATCTGCAGCCGACGTCCTTTCAGTCTTCAGGGAATCCGAAAAATTGGACTTTGGCTCCATCGTCAAAGACATAATGGGCGACTTCGGCTGCAAAGACACCACCATAGAGAAAATGTTTCGGCGAGAGGGCTCCTCCAAGACATGGCGGATCTGGGTATTACCGACACAACTCAGTGCGGTGCCGTGCTTGTAGCCCTAGATCGACTGTACGTTGTCTCGATCCCAAACTGGCGTGTAATTGTGGAACCGTACCGTTTGTGCGAATTCTATTGTTCTTGGATACCAATCGTGCAGTTGCGGTACGAGCACGGATGCATGGCTCACTGTTGCAGCATTGTCCATCCATACCTAGTTTGGCTTCAGAGCAGAGCATACATAATCATGGCAACAATTGAATTGCTTTGACTTTTCCATTCTTTCTTTGACTTGGGTCAACATTCCGAACCCGGCCTCTAAAACAATTCGTCTTTGTTGCCAAAACTGACTTGGTAGCACAGTAGCATTTTCGACCGGAAAAGGGGGAAAATCGAGATTCGTAACAAAGTGGCCCTCCAAGGTACGCTTCCCAAAAGCGGCCTTCTTTGTTCGCGTCGGCCAAGCTTGTCGATCTCATAGCTTCTGAAAAGGGAGGACTTCGCAGAAATGAACGTGTTGCCGGGACAGTCGCAAAACAACATCCCTGATAAAACATCATTGTCAACCGACCATATTCACGCCAAGGGAAAACGTCAAAATGGCTGCAAGTTTGGACCAGTGGAAACTGGATATTCAGACCATACGCAGAGACGCCCCTCTCGTGCCCGTCGCACCGGCACCAGGTGGAAAGGAAATCAGAATAGTGGAAATATGGAATCCTGCTGTCCATGGGCCTAGGGGTGGATTAGATGCAGCGGTGCGTTAATCTGCGAGCCGGAATACAGATTTCAAATACCTAGTCTTGTACTAACATGATTTACAGGCGCCAAACGTCGGCGTCGGCGGCTCCGGAAGAGCGGCGTCACCTGGGCAGGACCTCCCAGACCTTCCAACCGTTTTACCAGCTGTGGGCTCGGCAGAGTTCCTAGCGTACTGGCCGGGACCTGGAAAGAAAGTGCGACAACTAATTCCGCCACCCACGAGGGGGTTCATGAATGCGTACGGCTTGGAATATAAAGCAGCAATGGCTCAAACCCACAGCGATCCCCAGGGTGCTTATCTCAATTGGACCCGGGACAGCATGTACACAGAGAGCCCCGATTGGAGGGATATGGGGAAACTGACTCTGTGGAGAGGGTTTCCAATGGTCGAGGATGTGGTATTTGTAAAGCACGGCAACTCAGGTATCAGAGCAAGGGATGCGACAGGAAACGAGATTAGAGGTGGTGGGGGGCATTTGATTATCGATGGGCACTGTTATTGGAGCGCGGTTGCTCTTCTCGTCTATGGCGATGCGAGAACTTGGTTGCGGGTCAAAGCAGAACACATGGCCTATTTGGAGACGGTACTTCAGAACAGGTCGCATCCCGAGTTTGACAGATACCACCGACTGGCCCTGCAACATGTCCGAGCACCAGCCCCGAACGAGGTTACTTTCAACGTTTGGGAAGCGGTGAATTGGCCCGGCTTGTGGATTGGAGACGATATGTGCCATGTCACAGCTGACGTCTACGGAGTCTGCCTTTGGCTGTACAAGTGGAATGGCCCCGGAGCGCATTCGGACCGGGTCTATGACATGAAGATATACGGCAAATACAATACCCGTCACGTTGTAATGTCTTATGATGTAAGGTTCCTCCCCTCTAATTTCCATCCTGGCCCAAATTATTTGTAGCGGGACTAGACTGACCAAGAGCCAGAACGAAAACCACTATACACCCATGATACCCAACGACTATATACATTCAGAGTTTGCGATGCCGCGGCCGACGCTGGCCAAAACAGCAGCATATAATCTCGTGACCAAGGCATCTGCAACAAATCCTCGAGATGGAAGAAAACACCACGCGCGGATCAGGCTCCTCCAAAATCACAGTCACGGCACCGTCAATTTGGCCACAAGCCCCCCCTTCACCCGGGATCATTTAGCCCAAGCGGCCGGATACGGACCATACATCGAACCCCATTACAACGACGCATCACTGGAGAGGGCGAGACGAAGAGACATCCCAGCTGCGCCCGGAGCAGCACCCAAAGCAGCACCCGTACCCGCGGCACCCGGACCTGCAGCCGGACCAGCAGCAAACACAGCAGCGCAAAGACCAAACAATGGCAGGGGCAGGGGCAGGGGCAGGGTGCTGCGAAGGGCGGATGATGGAAATACTACTTACAAACTTTTCCGTGGTACTAAAGTGGGCGAAGGTAATATGCCGGCACACAGGGGATACAAACGAGTCAAAATAGCCCCAGAGTTGGCAGCCCCGATCTCGCAATACAAACTTCCCGAACCTGGAGGAGGCGAGAAGGTCACGCCGGTCTTCAAACCCCTTAAACGCAAAAGGGTTGGCTCATTGCCCACTCCTTCTCCTACCCCGCCTGCTCAAGGTCAAGCGCCACCGGCTCCTGCACCGCCCGCAACTGCACTAGGGGCTCCCGCCGTTCCGCCGCCAGCCCGCCCAAGTGAGCCTGCTCCACCTGGGAGCCTTGTGGCTCCTGCCCCCGCCACAGGCCCGGCCAGCACAGCTCCAGTTCCAGCTGTTGCGGCAGGTATGGACAGAACCACCGGACAACCACCCTTCGTCGCACCAGCGGGTGATCGAGTAGCCCTCACAGAACAGCCCGGCTACGTGAGCGGCTATGACACCTCCCCGGCCGGCCTACCGGTCGGAACGCGCTTCTGGCGAAAAGCGACCCTGTACGACTTTCCCGTCGCAGATTTCGATGAACATCGTCTCAGTAGGTGGCTAAGACGCATCAAGAGCGGCGTAATGACAGAGAGCGATTTTGGCACAGCAGAAGCTCAAGGCAGCAGAGGGATGGTGGCGGCGCTGGTTCAGGATCCCGGGCTCGATATCTATGTCGAGAAGGGAATGCGGGCGAGAGGAGGGGACAGGGTGACGTTTGATTCTGGCGAACCGGCCAGATACCAGGCAGAGCGCGATGCGCTGGCGTCCATCCGCACAGGGCAAGCAGTAGCGGCGCAGGTACCGGTTGTGGTGGAGGGAGGTTGGCTGTGGATTGGCAGGGCTAGGCTTCCTGGACAAGGACCAGGAGGAGAAGGACCAGGAGGAGGAGGACCAGGAGGAGGAGGACCAGGAGGACCACCAAAGGCACCACCCAAGGGACTATTAGAGGCACCACCAGAGGCACCACCAAAGGCACCACCAAAGGCAGCACCAAAGGCAGCACCAAAGGCACCACCAGAGGCACCACCAAAGGCAGCACCAAAGGCAGCACCAAAGGCAGCACCAAAGGCAGCACCAAAAGCAGCACCAAACGCACCACCAGAGGCACCACCAAAGGTACCACCAAAGGCAGCAGCAAAGAAAATACCAAAAGGAGCACCAAAGAGCGCACCAAGGAGAACACCAAGGAGAGCACCAAAGAGAGCGCCAAAGGCAGGAAGAGCATAGTCAACCACATACGATGAATTCATCATCTGGAAATGTAAGGAAAAAGAAAAAAAGAAAAAGGAAAAAGAAAAAGAAAAAGGAAAAATAAAAATAAAAAGGAAAAACAGGGAATTGCAATGAGATAGATGAGCATTCAGGAGAATGAACTTTTTCTTCTTTTTTATTTTTATATTTTTATATTCTTTTTATAGAAAACTTGTCTATCTTTGTCTGATGTAAGGATGAGGAGTGATGGTTGAGGAGCTTTTGAACCACAGCAAAGGAACAAGAAAAAAAAACATTTAGGGATCTGTTTTATGTATCTAGATATACATATACCTGACTAGGTATGTTGGGTAGGGAGGATAGTTTCTTGCATCTCAAAGAAAATCATGCTTTTTGTTTTCTCTCCCCTTTCATTTGGGGTCTACCTGCTAGTTAGTTTGTGTGTTTGTCTTTATGGCTGTTGCTGGTTTTGGCGGAGAGGAGAGAGAGAGAGTTTTTAATATGTGATATGTCAAAGGAAAGCCCGCAATCGCTCAATTGTTTAGGTAAAGAGGCGCGGATACCTACTCGGAATTGCCAGTGGGATGATTGGAAATGGGGTGGGATGGGAAGGAATGCAACGCAGTGCTTGTTTGGCCCGTTGTTGTTTGTCGTACAACGGGTTCGTGCCACCACCAGACAGGAAACGTGCAGGATTATTTGTTTTGCGCGTCATGGTTCATCACCGCCAACTGTTTTTTTGTTATCGTCACCAAAACCAGTAATATCTACCCCAAGTCTTGGCCCGTCTCCTTGTCGAGGTCCAATATGCACAGCATGATCATCAGCTGGGTCCGCAAAGACAGGACCGGGAAAGAGACGAAACGCGTGTTCCTGGTCAGCTGCGACTGTTTTGACACGTGTAAAGGAAGATGCTCGAGACTGGTAACCAAGGGGAAATGCGCTTCTTGTGAGAGTGGATTGCATGGCCGGAGAGAAACTGGGTATGTGGTTGCGTATTCCTTTTTACTGTTGGTTATGGTTGGACTCGTCATTGTGTGGGTGATGCCAAGGACAGTGCTGATTTGTGCTTTTAAGGCTCTTTTTTGTCTAAGACAACTGGGTATGTTGTGGGAGGATATGGAAACAACTTTAAGGCTCAGAGGAGAGAAATGAAGGCTTCAGAGATCAGTTTGGTTTGACGGCTAGAGGACTGAGAGCTGGCGGCGTCGGTGTTGTTGCCCTATTCCTGCAGCCCTTGGCGTTGATAAACGTTGTCTGTTTCTGTCG
This sequence comes from Cladorrhinum sp. PSN332, assembly GCA_033297175.1. Lineage (NCBI taxonomy): Eukaryota > Fungi > Ascomycota > Sordariomycetes > Sordariales > Podosporaceae > Cladorrhinum > Cladorrhinum sp. PSN332. The sequence goes on from MU858853.1 coordinate 27,440, forward strand.
TAATTATTGGGAGGGATGCATGCAAGAGAGGGACAGAAAGAAGACAAGGAGTTAACCAGGAAAACTAGTACTCTCCAACCAACCGCGCAGTCCCGAGGTGAAAGTGACCGAGTCGGTTGGTGTCTGGGGAAATTGGCTCCGAGATGTTGATCATCAAATGCAATGACAGATGCATATTATTCGAAAGACATACCCCGAAGTGGCATCCAAGCTGCCAATGTCTGCAACGTAACGCCGGGACACTATGTGCAAGGTGTTTGTCAGCGACCAACTGCACTCGCTTGGCGGCTGAATCCTTCATTGTTTCGATCTCTTGGTATGAACTGAGAGGGACCGCAACTGCCAAGCTTCTTGTCAGTCGGCATTAATAAAGTGGAATAGATTAAACTGCCTATTTCCCCACACTCCCAGACGTGATATTCTCATCCCAGGCACCCGGCGCAGGATGGTGATATAAATGGAGGTACGTCCGTTGCCTCCCCTAACCCAGGACAGAATCCCTATCAACGCACCGTTGCCGTGAAGATGCTGACCATTATACTTCTCTCTGCGGCCGTCGTAACCCTGGCGGCCCCAGACCCCATCCCGCCATCCTGCATCTCGGAAGCATACGCTCCATTCCCCAACTCGAGCCGCTACCTCCCCGACCCCTGGAAGTTTTACAACGGCAACACCGTCCGCACGCTCTCTGACTTTGCCTGCCGTCAACAAGAATGGTCTGCGATCCTTCAACAATTCGAGCTCGGCGACCTCCCCCCTCCACCCGAGAAACTCACCGCGTCGCTCAACTCGTCCGGCGTCTTGACGCTAACCATAACAACCAACAACCGCACCATAACGGTAGTCCCGGCAAACATCACCTCAACCTCCTCCACTTCCGTCCCAGGGCCAGCCGTCATCTCCCTCTCCGGCGCCACCAACGTTCGCGGCGGCGGCTTCTCCCTCACCGTCCCCGACACGATCGGCAAGATAGCATTCGCCAACGACCGCTGCGCCGACCAAGCCGGCACCTCCTCCCGCGGCCGAGGATGGTTCTACGACCTGCACGGTTCCTCCCACTCAGCAGGCTCGCTAATAGCCTGGGCGTGGTGCATTTCCCGCGTCATCGACGGTCTCTCCCTCATCGACCCAAAACAAACCGGCGTTGACGTCACCCGCCTGGGCGTAACCGGCTGCTCGCGAAACGGAAAGGGCGCGTTCGTCGCGGGGGCGTTCGATAAGCGCATCGCTTTGACCATCCCGCAGGAGTCGGGAGGCGGAGGCGCAGCGTGTTGGAAAGTGATGCAAGACCAGAGAAGCGACTGTAGGCTTAACTGCGATTGGGACTCTCCGCAAACCCCGTGGGGCATCGCCGAGAGTAATAGTTGGTTTTCGAGACGGTTCAACGAGTATGCGAGGAGCGGAGTGGGGAACATGCTGAGCGATCATCATTTCCTTGCCGGACTCGTGGCGCCGAGGGGACTTTTCGTCGTGGAGAATAATATCGACTGGCTGTCGCCTGTTGCCACGACGGCTTGCATGAGGGCCGGACGGGTGATTTACGACGGGTTGGGAGTCAAGAGGAATATGGCTTTCTCCATGGTTGGCGGACATAATCACTGTCAGTTCTCGAATAAGTCCGAGGCGGATCTGAACAGCTTTTATGAGAGGTTTTTGCTGGGGACTAGGGAGGAGGCGAATGATGTTGATGTTAGCGCTGCGAGGCTGTCGGGGTGGAATTATACCGGGAATTGGGTGCAGACGCCTGATTTGAAGGGTTCTGGCGTGTGACGTTGTACATGTACATACCTGTTAGATCACACCACACCTTATTATGGTGGTCAATTGGGATTGATTGTCTTCATTGAAGGGTGTTGTTTTGCGCACATTGTGGCCAGTCGCAAAAGCTTCACGGCCTGTTTTGGACCAAAAAGAAGTGTCTGTCCTCCAATAATACCAACAACAAGAGCAACAATAACATTAACAACAGTTGGCTCCTCAGATTAGCATAGGGGTCGCTCCAGTCAGTGAACACGAGCAGTGAAAGATGGCTCCACATTTTAATATGGAGGTCAATCCAGTAGTAAACTTACCTGGTGAACTACCCTCGTCCTCCGCTCACGAGGCTAGGGATACGGGACAATACCAATAACAGGAGAATCTCGAGCTCCTTTGTCTGTCTTGTTGGGTGATGCGCAGGAAGAGGACGAGTGGGTAGAAGAGTGAACCGGCACGGACGACACGGATTGGAAGGACAGGCTGGGTGTTTCTTTTTTGTTGCTATTGGTTGTTTCGGTTTTGTAAAGGCTTAGTATACTGCCACGATTGCGCAAGTGGCTGCATGTACTGGGCTTCAGTGTTGTCAAATCGGCGGGGTTACAGTGGGGGAATCTTCTCAACCTCACTGGGCAGCGGTTCGGGCCGCGAATTAGTGCCGATCCACAGGTGTCAGCACCCAGGCACCACTTCCTCTGAGCCCTGCAGCTTCGACCTTCAAACATCAACCCGAAATCTTTCCACAATCAGCAAGAGTTGAAAATCGGAATCATTTTTGTTTCTATAACAGACAGCCTTATCCCCCCAATTTTTGTTTATCCTATCAATGCAAATAATTACCAGACAAACACCAACTTGAGAACAAGTCCCCAAAAAAAAAGTACAGGGTATCTCCTCCCACGGCGACAAAAAAATATACAAAAGAAATTCCATCAAAAACGAACGAAACCCTCCTTATCTCACGCGTCAATTGCCTTTATTTACTGCCAATAAACATCCATCCAAAACCAATTCCCGGGATTTGCGACCCCGGCCACTTTTCCTCGCCTCTCATTTGGTGCAGACACCAGTCTCTCCACCTGAACTTCCGGCAGCACAGGCGGTCCCTGGGTCTTTCTCTGCCTGGGTTTGACTGGCTGTGGCTCTTCCACCAATCCTTTGCCCTTGGACTTTTTGCGCGCAGCAATAGCAGGAAACAAGCCCCTCGGCTTTGGCTTCGGGGTCTCGACCCGATCGCGTCCGTTATCTTCCTCCTCGATTATTGTCTCTTCCCGTTGGAAGTAGCCGCTCCCACCGCCGATGACGTTGACGACCGTTGACTTTCTCGATTCCGACGCGACGAGCGCCGGGCTTCCCGAGTTCACCCGACCGACGCGACGGATTTCTTCCGTGTCGTTGTTCAACGCCCGGGTTTGTTGAGCTTTTTGAGCGGGAGACATGCTGCCTAGTTCGATATCGTCGTTGAAGGATTGTTGGGACCTGGGCTTTCTGCGGCCAAAGACACGGGACAATAAACCTGGTTTCTTGTTGGATTGAGGCGCAAGAGACTCCGAGTCGGAACTAGAAGACGGTGGCTCGGGCGACGGGCTCTTGGTCGCGCCGGTTTGGTCTTTCTTCTTGAAGCGGAATAGACGGGCAAAGAAGCCTGGCTTCTTGGGCTTTTGCTCGATCAGGGGTTGATTGGACTCGACGGTTGTCACGTTACCGAATGGTGCAGTGCCCATCACTTGGAACGAGTCGGCCTCATCGTCCCGCGCATCATAAGCTTCTTGGTTTTGGCCCTCAAGGTCTTGGAGCTTGGGCTGCCTGGTGAGTCCCTGGATAGGAGCAAATTGGTCACCGCCGCTCCCGTCGTTGCTAATGTTGTTCGAGTTGGCGGATTGAGCAACGCTACTGTTCTCGTCACCTCTCGAGGTCGATATCGACGGAGCTTGCGGTGATCTGTTCTCCTCTGCAGCTGCGGCACTCACGGAGCGAACATTCTCGTCGTTGGTACTCGTCTTCTTCCGGCCGCCGAACCACTTTGCGGCCATGGACTTGAGCCACCATTCGGAGGACGCTTGGCTTTCGCGTGGATACTGCTGCTTCAGCACTTCCACCCCGTAGCCCATAGTCGCAATAGACATAACGGGGAGCAACCATTGGTACTTCTGATTGTTATTCTTTCCGCCCAGGGTACCCAGGGGGCTGGGAGAACTTTGGTTTGCAACGTACGCTTGCTCCTCCCCATTCTTCCTGTCCGGTCCGCCATTCATTGCCATTGGATCATTCGCCTGGTATGGCATCTGTGTCTGCGACTCCTGTTCGTCACGGCCTCCGGTCGGCGGTGTCACGGCTCTCGGCTGAGGCAAGACTCTGGTTGGGTGCTCAACTGGCTTGCGCTTCGGAAACAGGCTAAGGGCTGGTCCTGGCGGTGGGGTTGGCTGTTGGCGTTGCTCCTCTTGGATGGTTTGTGTTTCTTCGCGAACCTGGGGGACTTCGTAAAGTTCTTCATTCCTGGGAAGCGCATCAGGATCGATGTAATCGTCATACCGTTCGTATGGTTCGAGCTGGGGCGTTAGTGGCTGTCCGGCTCTTTCGCTATCGGGAGCCTGCAAGGTCTGAGTTCGGACTTCGGCGCTCGATGGGGGTTCTTCATCAATCAGTGTAACGGGCTTAACGCTATCCTCGGGATCCTGGTGGAACTTCGCAAAGATCGGGTGCAGAGGATGCCGTCCATGAACCGGGGATTCATCGTGGTATTCCTCGTACCGCTCCGGGGGTGACATCTTGACAGGCACTTCCTGGTTATATTCGTCATAGGCGTGGATATCCCACTCCGGATTCTCCTCGTCATCTTCTTGCATCTGATCAACAACTTCTAGGGGCTCATTGGCATCGAGTTCGGCTTCCTCCTGAGTGTTAAGTTCTGGCGTATGCCGCTCGTCATCGATCACCGACTGGTATTGGTCCTCGGCAATCACTGACGGCTGCACTTTGGATCGGTCCACGGTTGGCAGCTCTGGCGAGGCGAGTTTTGGAGACTCATATGTGGTAGGAGGTGGCACGTCTGGTGAGACTGCGGCGGTCACCATGTCAAAGTCTGGCTCGGAGTCGATGGTCTCCGAGGGTTCCGAATTTGGCGAGGGCAAGTCGAGTTGGTGTGAATCACCCAAGGACCGATCGGACAGTGGCGTCTGAACAATTGGAAGCGGCGATAGTTGGGAAGGAAATGCGGTAATGTCTTGCTTCGGGGACGGCTTGTGGAAAAGCGGAGCGGGGAATTCGGGCGGCACGTCTCCGTCGAAATCCTCCTCCTCCTCTGTTTCATAATACTTCATCTCATCGGGTTGCTGGGAAGGGAGTATGATATGCCCATCAAGGTCGTCTTCGTACTGGGGGCTGAACTCACCATCCTCGTCATGAGACCGACCGTCACCCGCCATGTCGAAGCTATTGTTCAGCATCTTTGGCGTCGGCAAGGGCGGCGCGTCTTCATCCGGAGGCGGAGTGATCACTCCACCCCAATCGCTGCCGTCATACAAGCTCAATGGATAACCATCTTCCTGAGGAGGGGTCATGGGCGCTCTGGGCGAGGTGAGCTGCGATTGTCTGGCCCAGTTGCTGGTGACGGCGGGGCTCTTGAGGTGATCGCCTGTAAATCCCGAGAACCGGTTGTCGTCGTCAAAGGAGTCACCGGTAGGAGTGAGAGGCGGCGAGTACTGGTTGTCTCCGAAGTAAGTGTTTCTGGTCGTGTTCTGGGGGTATTGATGTTCCAAAGGTGTCATCGGTTCTTGTGCGATCACTGGTGAGTCCATCTCCGGGTCCGAGTAAGAATTGATGATGGAATCACTCTCGTAATCATGGTCCTCCTCGCCAGCCTCATATTCTTCAGTTGGGTCCTGGTTCATCACTTCAACTTTGAGTTGCGGCGAGCCTACAAGAAGCCTGTCGTCGGCGAGTTCCACTTCTTCATCGGTTATCACTTCGCGATGCCTCTCCTCTTCAAACTCGGGCGCGTCAGACTCGAAGTCTGGCTCCAGAATGGGGGAAGGGGGTGGTGAGAATGCGTCTTCAGGCGTTGGTGAGAGTGTGTCTTCATGGGTTGGTGGGTATTCCAGAACAGGATCCGTTGAACTTTGCTCATGGATGGACATGTCGTATTCCTGGACTGGCGCGGGCTCGAAGCGAGGAGTACGATCCTGGTGGGCGGACAGGTCTTGATCGCCATGCAAGCTTTGGTCATCTTCACCAAAATCGTCAGGATAGCCGTCGCCGTTATATAAGTCATCTTCGCGTTCGGGCTGCGGCTGGTGGTCGGTGGTCTCGGGGATAAAGGTAATAGCTTCAGCACCAGGACTCTCGGCTTCCTCATGCACCGAGGTTTCCTGAACATGAGATCTCGATTGAGTCTCGTCGAAAACAGGTGGGATCTCGAAAATTCTGTCGGTTTCATCTTCATCCCTCTGTTGTTGTGCCTCCACTAAGCTGTCGCCAACACCATAATTATTGGCCTCATCAGTCGTCATTGGCTCATCATCGGTCTCATCGAATGCCGGATCGGGGTCAACGACTTCATCAGCCTGATGATCAACAAAGGTCTCGACGTATTCTTCTTCGAAAGTCTGTTCCTCTTCGGTCGGCTCGGGATCAGGCTCACCGACAGCTTCGATCTCAAACATCTCATCTGCCTCCTCTTCTACCGGATCCAGATGAGGTGAGCCGAGATCGTCGGATGTATCCATTGTATTGTTCTCGAATTCGTACTCGTCCTCTGATTGCTCCGCCAACTCACCATCAAAGTCTCGCTCATCATCAGATGGATGACTGAGATGCGCAACATCTTCAGGTTCATCGTCAAAGCTAGGCTCATGCGTCGCGTCATCATCTTGTTGCTCCAAAACATACCCAACGCCTTCTTCTTCGATAGCGTCGGAATGCCACTGGTTATCGGGGATTTGGTCGGCGAGATCATCCTCGAGAACTGTGACAATCTCTGGCTGGTACTGTTGCTCGTCTTGTTCAGTATTGCCGTCCTCCTCCTTCTCCTCCTCATCAAAATCCCGCTCTTCCGCCTCAAGGTACTGGACGTCGGCGTTGCCATCTTGTTGGTCGGAGAGGGGATAGCTCTCCTCCTGTTCAGTTTCGCCCTGCACTTCAACTTCTTGGTACTCTGCTGTTGTTTCAGGACCCTGGTCAAACTCTTCTTCATCTTCCTCGATAACGAAGACTGGGGGTTCCGGCTCAGTTGCTTGATATTCCACCTCAGTACTCTCAGGCTGCTCTTCGAACACCTCGAACGCCGGGACTTCAACTTCGACTTCGGGCTCGGGCTCGGGCTCGGGCTCGGGCTCCACTGATCCTTCTGCCTCAGTGGTGTCAAAGCTGTATGCTGGTTCCGCGGACTCTTGAACTAGATAAGATTCCTGAGCTTGGTAAACTGGCTCGGTTTGCTGCTGACAGTCTGGAGCAGCATATGAAGCTGAGTTATCGGGTTGGCAGTCGTTTGATCCACCCCCAAATCCACGGCTAACATCATCGCCGCTACTGGTGTATTGTTCCTGTGCGATATCCGCGCCACCAGAATCATTCCCGCTGCCTCCGTCGAAGTCGTTACCGCCGCCAAAGTCGCCACCAAAGTCGTCTTGGGGTGCAGCATTGTAGTCATCGTCAAAACCACGGGTGTCAGGCCCCCCACAGTCATCCGCACCTCCACCATAGTCCCCTCCATCGAAGGCACCCCCTGCATCGAAGGTCTCTCCTCCGTCGAAGGTCTCTCCTCCGTCGAAGGTCTCTCCTCCGTCGAAGGTCTCTCCTCCGTCGAAGGTCTCTCCTCCGTCGAAGGTCTCTCCTCCATCGAATGCCTCCCCTCCATCGAAGGCATTCCCTGCATCAAAAGTCTCTCCTGCGTCGAACGCCTCCCCTCCATCGACAGCCTCCCCTCCATCGAAGGCATCCCCTGCATCGAAGGTCTCTCCTCCGTCGAAGGTTTCTCCTCCGTCGAAGGTTTCTCCTCCGTCGAAGGTCTCTCCTCCGTCGACAGCCTCCCCTCCATCGACAGCCTCCCCTCCATCGAAGGTCTCTCCTCCGTCGAAGGTCTCCCCTCCATCGACAGCCTCCCCTCCATCGAAGGCCTCCCCTCCGTCGACAGCCTCTCCTCCATCAAAAGCATCTCCTCCATCAAAAGCATCTCCTCCACCCAAGGCATCTCCTCGGTCGAATGCCTCCCCTCCATCGAAGGCATCCCCTGCTTCGAAGGTCTCTCCTCCATCGAAGGTCTCTCCTCCATCGACAGGCTCCCCTCCATTAAAGGCATCTCCTCCATCGAAGGTCTCTCCTCCATCGACAGGCTCCCCTCCATTAAAGGCATCTCCTCCATCGACAGCCTCCCCTCCATCGACAGCCTCTCCTCCATCGAAGGTCTCTCCTCCGTCGAAGGTCTCTCCTCCATCGAAGGTCTCTCCTCCGTCGAAGGTCTCTCCTCCGTCGAAGGTCTCTCCTCCGTCGAAGGTCTCCCCTCCATCGACAGCCTCCCCTCCATTAAAGGCATCTCCTCCATCGAAGGTCTCTCCTCCATCAAAGGCATCTCCTCCGTCTAACGCCTCCCCTCCATCGATAGCTTCTCCTCTATCAAAGGCATCTCCTCCGTCGAACGCCTCCCCTCCATCGACAGCCTCCCCTCCATCGAAGTTCTCTCCTCCATCGAAGGCCTCTCCTCCGTCGAAGGTTTCTCCTCCGTCGAAGGTTTCTCCTCCGTCGAAGGTTTCTCCTCCGTCGAAGGTTTCTCCTCCGTCGAAGGTCTCTCCTCCGTCGAAGGTCTCCCCTCCATCGAAGGCATCCCCTGCATCCAATCCATTTTCATCAAAGTTATCGCCTCCGTCATAAGCATCGGCTCCTTCAAATGCTTCGACATCATCACCGCCTGCTTCAAACTCAACGTCTACATCGCCTCCATCAAAGCCAAGCTCGTCATCTCCAGCTGCATCGTAAGCCTCTTCCTGACCATCACCATAATCCAAATCATCTCCACCTCTGTCCTCAGCACCGTAGTCCTCAAATCCCGCCTCCTCGCCTTCGCCCATGTCCCCGAGCTCCTCCACGTCATTATCTACATATTCCTCCTCCTCGCCAAAGCCGTCTTCTCCACCCTCAACATCCAGGTCTTCACCTGCATCTTCGTCAGCAAACCCGTAATCAGCATCAACGCCGGTGGGCTCGTCATCGGCAAACTCGTCACCGACGGCGTCTGGCTCGGGGTCTCCATAGTCATCCCCAGGTTCTTCCCCGAGATCGCGCTCGCCATCGTCAGGATACTGATCTTGGTAGTCATCGTCCACAATGGCCTCAAGCACCTCATCTTCAGGAGAGTAGTCATCGGCGTACGCAGGTTCACCATCCGGATATTCGCCTTCGGCGTCGCCGCCTTCAGCATAGTTCTCGAATGGAGCTTCCCCGCCATCAAACTCTCCATCAGGGCAAGCGCCATCATCGAAACCGCCATCGAATCCACGGTCGCCTTCTTCGGCATACCCCTCCATATCGCCTTCCTCGGGGTAATCTTCGGGGCAGTCGCCTTCAGCATTGTACTCACCTTCAGCACTATATTCGTATTCACCCTCCCCACCCTCTTGATCTCCAAACTCACCTGTCTCAAAATCGCCCTCCAAGCCACGCTCTCCATCCTCGATATCACCGTATTCTTCCTCGCCGTGCCCGTCATCAAACGGTTCCGCATCGTCGGCAAATTCTCCCTCCTGATATTCCTCGGCTTCGGGGTCGTACTCACCACCTTCGCCATCAAATTCGCCGCCTTCGAAGTCAAGGCCACGGTCACCATCCTCGAGGCCCATGTCATCATCTCCGGCCATCTCAGGGTCGAATTCGCCTTCGCCTTCCATGTACTCGTTGTCCTCGGCGAATTCGCCCCCTTCGCCGTCCTCCAGGTGCTCCTCCTCTCCGTATTCCCCGTCTTCAGGGGACTCTCCTTCGTCAGGGAGCTCGCCTTCGTCAGCAAACTCCCCTTCCTCAGCAAACTCTCCTTCCTCCATTCCCTCATCATCGAAGCCCCTTTCTCCATCCTCACCTTCCATGTATTCGTCCTCGGGCACATCGCCTTCGAAGCCTTCCTCCTCGATGGGCTCTTCGAGATCTTCCTCGAGGGACTCTTCTTGGGGCATCTCTTCATCCAAGAATTCGTCCTCATCAAGACCTCTCTCCCCATCTTCACCTTCGAGGAATTCTTCTTGGCCTTCTTCCTCAAGATATTCTTCTTCAGGAGGCTCGCCTTCTTCCTCGATATATTCCTCTTCAGCAGGCTCCCCTTCTTCCTCGAGATACTCCTCTTCAGCAGGCTCCCCTTCTTCCTCGAGATACTCCTCTTCAGCAGGCTCTCCTTCTTCGAGATATTCCTCGTCAATAGGTTCGCCTTCTTCGAGATACTCCTCGTCAACAGGATCGCCCTCTTCTAGAGAGTCATCTTCCAAGGTTTCACCCTCTTCCAGGACTTCGCCCTCGTCATCGACGAACTCTTCGCCCTCAAGATCTAGCCCGCGTTCGTCGTCTTCACCCTCATAGTACCCCCCTTCCTCTTGAAATTCCTCCTGGTCGTCGGGATCGAGGTAATCTCCAGAGGTGTCGACAGTCATTCCAGCAGGGCCGTACTTGGCTGCTTCAGGGGTATCAAGGATGGCAAAGGTATTATGAGCAACGACAAACTTGTCCTCAGAGTCATCGTAGACCGTGAAGACATCATCATCCTCTCCAGCCAAGTCGGCGTCAGACAAGTAAGAGTCTTCGCTGTAGTCGAGAGCTTCAGAGTCAAATTCGGCAGGGGCTTCGGGATCCTCTTCGGTATAGTCAAGGGATCTGTCACCGTCTTCTGCTGGGAACTCGTCTTCCAGGGGCGCCTCTTCACCTTCGGCATTCTCCTGCTCGACAGACTCTGAATAATCCTCAGATGTGAGCTCTCCTTCTTCTCGCGGGAACTCTTCACATAAGGGTGTGTCTTCACTCTCAACCAGCGCGTGCTCGTCCCCAAGGGGAGGTTCTTGGGTAAAGTCGTCAAGGGAGCAATCGCCGTTCTCGGTTGGGAGATCCTCCTCAAAAGGGATATCCTCTTCCGAAACTTGTTCAGTCTCAACCATATTATCGCCAGAGTCTGCTGAGTCCTCTGAGGCAAACTCGGGATCGAACTCCTCTAGCGAGCGAGATCCGTCGTCGAAGAGCGGGTCTTGGTCGTCGTACGTAGTCTCGTCGTCGTTTTGCGGAGGTGCCTCATCAAATGTGGCTTCGGCCTCGAACTCGGCTTCCTCGACATCAGGGAACTCTTCCTTGAAAGCGGCCTCGCACTCTTCCTCTGTGTACGCCTCGCCGTTCTCTACAGGAGCTTCCTCTTCCTCTTCGGGCGCAGGTGGAGGGTTGAGCGAGATCATGTCGCCTTCCTCCATCTCCATTGGGATGTTGGAATCGTGGAAAGAGAACTCGTTGTCGAAGGCTAGCTCTCTGCCCTCAAGCGAGAGTTCATCTTCGTATGGCGCTTCGGCAGTTTCGAGGCTGTCGTCTCCCAGCGTGTCGGCTCCAGCTAGGTATGCAACATCATCAGCGACGCCATCATCGTGAATGGAATCAGAATAGGCCTCGCCCAAGTCCTCTCCATTCTGGAAATCTGGGTCCTCCTCACGTGGAAGTTGTTCGCCGTCGATGTCGTCATCACCCAGCGAGCGCTCTCCTTCCATCGGAGACTCATCATCTTCGGAAGGGACTTCGTCACCAAAGGGCGCGTCTTCATCAAGCACTGGCTCTTCTTCGAAATTGGGATCTTCGTCAAAGGCAGGCTCTTCCTCGAAGGTGGGTTCCCCATCAATGGTGGCCTGCTGCGCAAAGGAATCGCCATCATCATAGCGGATCTCTTCCTCTAAAGCAGGCTCTTCCCCGAACTGCGGTTCTTCGTCGAGGGTAAGCTCATCCTCACCAACCGCATCAAGTGATCGCTCCCCATCAACAAAGCCATCGTCGAGAGGGAACTCGCCCTCTGGCAGTGGATCCTCCTGAGGCTCCTCCTCGAAAGCAGGCTCGTCTTGATAGACCGGCTCGTCATCGAAGAGAGGTTCAGGGGAGTTCACTTCGTAGGGGGCATCTTCCTCGAGTGTGGGCTCGTGCTCCGTGGCCTCAGCATCGTCAAGTGATCGCTCATCATCGACGAAGTTGTCATCTGCTGGAGGAAGGTCACTGTCTTCGGCAGAATCTTGTGGGAGAGCGTCTTGCATTTGAGCCTCTCCGAAGTCTGGAGTGTCGATAATGTCATCCGCAAGTGTGGCTTCCTCCTCGAAGTGAGACCCCTCATTGAGTGCGGGATCTCCTTCATCGAAGAGATCGCGCTGATCTTCTAGGGTTGACCCATCTTGTGCAGACAAGGCGTCATCAGCATCCATATCCTGTTGGGACTCGGGTTGATCGCTCAATGAAGTCTCGTTGTGGAATCGGGCTTCATCGTCTGATGGTAATTCGTAAGTGTTTTCAGGGTTCTCTTCCTCTTCAAAAGTGCCTTGCTCAATCACATCCTCGTCAAAGACTAGCGCCTGCTCTGAATCTTGGTCGTCAAAAGACACCTGCTCATCGAGAAGTTGGTCCTCATCTAGACCACGCTCCCCACCTGGATAGGCTTCTTCCTCGAGGTCACCGCCCTGCTCCTCGAGAGGAAAATCTTCTTGTTGGAAGTCTACCTCTTGAAGACCAGCGGGGGCATCGAATGAAGTATCCTCATCGAGGCTGGGCTCAGCGTCAAATGAGGGCTCAAACTCTAGGGATCGTTCATCACTTGGGGAGAATTGGGGTGATAAGGCTGTATCCTCATGTTGCAGGTCGTCTTGTGGCGAATCGTCTTGCTCAAACTGATCCTCGGGTGGGTCTTCGGCAACAAATTCCTGTTGATCAAAGTGATCTTCAGGGAGTTCATCTTGGACGAACTCTTGTTGCTCAAACTCTGCTGGTGCCATATCCTCCTCCTCAAAGGATGTCTGAGAGGGGTCCTGCTCAAAGTCGGACTCCTCAAGCTGGGGCGGAACTTCTGATGAGTCGGCCACACCCTGAGCCGAGCGTCTCCGCTGATCTTCGACAAAAGCCAACCGATCACTTGCAGATACTGGCCGTGAAGAGTAATCGCCCTCATACCACTCCTCGGCGGCTGCCTCGTAGTCGATTGGTTGAAAGTCGTTTGTGGTGGGTACTAGGCCGTCTTCAACTTGAACAGCGTCTCCAGGAGATGATGGGAGGGAAGCGTCTTGCTCTTCCGTGTCAATGAAGACTGGCTCAGATTCTGAAAACTGCGAGTCTGGAGTAGGATCATCGGCGCTTTCAATATCCAGGTCAGGGATGCTGCCGACATCATGATATGAGGAACCGAGCTGTGATGGCGAGTCGATGATCTCTGGAGAGGAAATAGACCGTGACTCGGTTTCATCCGGAAGTTCGTCGGGTTGTGGTGATGGCGATGATGGTGAGTCTTTTGTCTGCTCCAGATCCTCTTCCTCCAGTGACTCTGCTGGATCGACAAGCTGTTCTTGTGCCAGTTCTTCTCGTGAGTGACCTATTGGCTCCGGCTCTGAAGCCTCTTCTAACGGCTCTGACGCATTCTCGAGGAACTCCTCTGTTGGTGAGGTCAGTGCCGATTCGTCCGAGTCAACCGGAACCGGGACCGGTAACGGAACGTGCGAAGCAGAGTTGTCTTTCTCCGCTGGCTCCTCAACAGCAAAATTCTTGCTGATGCATGGATTTTCCTGCCGTCTCCTCCCACTTTTCCCTGTCGCATAGCAATCCTGCATGGTATGATCCGGTCCAGCACAATCGCGATGCCACTCCATCGTCCAATTCCATGGACCTCCCTCCGCCACGATTCTGCCGTTCCAGGTTCCCAAGTAGATGCCGAATGGGCTGATGACCCAATTCTCTTCGCTGAACAGTGTGTTACAACTTTTGCAGGCCGTATTCAAAGCCCCAGTACATCCTGTGTCCCCCTCAAAACCGTTGATCGCTTCGCACTGGCCGCATCGCCACGACTCTGGCGTCTGATCAAACTCTCCTGTCACTCGTTTGTTGCTCGTAGCAATCTCTCGGGATCCGGAGGCGTTGACGATCATGCATGTTGCACAGTCGGAGGATGGGTGGCCGCACTCACACCCCGCGCCGGGAAGCGCTTTGGAGAGGCTGGTTGTTCTTCGGCAGGTGCAGCATCTCCTTTTTGACGGGATGCCTTTCTTTTCTTCGGGAGTTAGTTGGTTTGGCGGTTTCGCTAGGGGAATTGTGAGTTGTCCGAGCTCAAGGGTGATCGCTCCCGGCGCGGGTTGGATTAGGATGTTTTGGTGGTGTCCGCATGGCCAGAGGTATTCGATTAGGTTTGGGGAGCGTCTTGTGATGCCGCTCATTTTGGTGGAAGCTGCTGCTGCTGGTGCTGCTTCATTCCCCGGTGCAGCAACTGCTTGGCGCGGGTGATAATAATATTGAGAAAAACAAAAATAGTTATTAGTAAGTCACGATGGTGTTGTTTTCGGGAGCAAGTGATGATGATGATGGTGATGACGCAGCAGGGACAACAAATTTCTGGTGCATCATCAAAAAAAAAAGGGAAAAAAAAGAAAAACAATAAACACCGGAGGAAAAATATGACGAAAAAGGGCGTGACGGGGGAATGCCTGGGCAAAAGACTTTTAAGAGACACAAACTCCCAACTCCCAACTCGTAACCCGGCTGGTCGGGTGTGGGCGGGCGGTTGACGGTGATCATGATGGAGGCATGGTAAGGTGGAGGAGGTGTATCACGGCCGGCCGAGACCCGGCGGTGCTCTGGCCGAAACATGGAGCCCAAAGAATAATTCCACTGGGTTGAAACATTGGGGGCCACCAACGCACCCTTTTGGGACATGCTTCATGATGAGGTTGTTGGCCCAAATGAAGGCCGGGGGGATGGGCACAGGGAACCCTAACCCTGGGGGCACAGCATACTTGGTCAGATTCTCTGTGGAAGAGGGGCAAGATGTTGGGTGATTTAGATACTCCCTTGGAATGAGGCGGATTTGGGAGCTCGTAATTATGCATCAGGAAAACGAGTATTTAGTGGAATATTTCGTCGGTGGTATCTGGTCGGGATGGATGCTGACATCTCCATAAGGAGGTGCATTGACAATTATTGGCTTCCAGTCATCTCGGGGATTGGCCTTTTGAGCGTGGTCAATTGCGGAGGACACCGACGATCTCCCGATGATCCGAGCAGGGTAGATAGAAGAGATGGGCTCCATGGCGGCCCGTTGGATGCAATGATGCTCAAGAATAGAGGAGGGAGACATTGAGTTGGGTCGGCCAGAGGCATGGCGGCGGCCGGGGCTTGGCAGGCGTTGGTTCAAGGTATTGGCCTGTGATTGGACAGACAAGACTGTTTTCTGCGACATGTCTCTCCCCACCTCGGACGCAACGCGGGTCGAATTGCCGGCGTCGTTCTGGTCCCGGCCCTTCGCAGGTACAAGTATCGAACTTGGGACGGAGTATTTTGCATCCTCGTATTCCCGCTGAGCTTTTGCGACGCAATGGAGATATGCAAAGCCCGGTCCGAAGCTCGCACGGGAGGTGTGTTCCAAGGGCAACATTTTGTCAGTGATGCAACCAACCCCTGTCCAAAACAACTTGGTGCGACATGTGCCAATGACATCACCCAAATCCATCAAGCATCAGATATCCCCTGACGCCGCGCATAATAAATATCCTGGATCTTCAAGCTGTTGCATTCTTTTTTTTTTCCTTTCCTTTTTTTTTCTTTCTCACCCTCATTCCGTCCAAAACAATTCTCTCTCACTCAAACAAATAATTACTTTTCATCATGACTGCCAGCACACAGAAAAATGGTGTTCCAAGCGCCGAGAGGTTGACTGATCTCTTCAGCCTCAAAGGCAAAGTTGTCGTCGTCACGGGTGCGTCCGGCCCCAAGGGCATGGGAATCGAAGCGGCAAGAGGATGCGCCGAGATGGGTGCCGATGTCGCCATCACATATTCATCCAGGAAGGAGGGAGCCGAGAAGAATGTTGCCGAGTTAACAAAGCAGTACGGTGTCAAGGCCAAGTGCTACAAACTTCAGATCGACAATTACTCTGATTGTGAGAAGTTGGTGGCCGATGTCATCAAAGATTTTGGCAAGATTGATGCCTTTATTGCCAAGTGAGTTCACCGTCTCGTTTGTGTGGGCATTTCTAGCATGTACTGACTCTGCTCTCGCAGTGCCGGTGCTACGGCAAACGGAGGCGTCCTTGACGACTCCAAGGAGGAATGGGACCGAGTGTTGCAGACCGACCTCAGCGGTACGGCATATTGCGCCAAAGCAGTTGGCGCACACTTCAAAGAGCGCGGCAGGGGTTCTTTTGTCATCACAGCGTCCATGTCGGGCCACGTTGCCAATTACCCCCAGGAGCAGACATCGTACAACGTCGCCAAGGCAGGATGCATCCATCTTGCACGGTCTCTTGCGAACGAGTGGAGGGATTTCGCTCGCGTCAACAGCATTTCGCCTGGTTACATCGACACCGGACTATCTGATTTCATCGACCAAAAAACGCAGGATCTGTGGAACAGCATGATTCCTCTGGGTCGGCCAGGGAATGCAAAGGAGTTGAAAGGGGCATATGTTTACCTCGTCAGTGATGCGAGCAGTTACACCACGGGCGCTGACATTGTCATTGACGGAGGCTACACAACTCGCTAAATGGCCCGACGAATCTCAAGGCTTCGGGATGGTTGAAAGTTGAAAAGGTTCCCAAACGAGAGGAAAAAAAGAAAGAAAAGAAAATGCGCTTGATTTTAATTCTCGCTCTGTTGACT
This sequence comes from Cladorrhinum sp. PSN332, assembly GCA_033297175.1. NCBI lineage: Eukaryota > Fungi > Ascomycota > Sordariomycetes > Sordariales > Podosporaceae > Cladorrhinum > Cladorrhinum sp. PSN332. The sequence goes on from MU858853.1 coordinate 44,029, forward strand.
GTTCTCCTCCCGCTTTGATGGCCGGCGCACCCTTTGTTGGGATTTTGAAAAACAAAGGCTCAGAGGCTCTCCGGAAACGTTGATTCCCTACAGGAGCTGGGATCAACAGCAAGGTCCCACTACTGACACCTATGGTAAAGCAGATGGGCCTCATTTCTACACGGGCCGGTAATATTACTTCCTCAAACAAAAGGCACAGCTTGATATGTCACTTCCCATTTCCTTTCCCCTCCTGCTCTCTCTCTCCTTTCCCCATCACGTTTCCATTCAACCCAACGATTTCACCATCAGTCGTGCTTACCGCTGCGGTCTTTCTATATCTTCTTCCCTGCCATAAGTCCACTGCCTTCCGAAAACCCCCAAAAATGTGCAATTTTACCCAAATCGAATATTGGTGCCTCCACTACCGCATCGTTGCCACAAGTGGTATCTAGAGTAAGTCAGGTCACCCAGTTACCGACTAGGGCCGGAAACCGATCAAGGTTCAAGCCCCCTTTTCCACCATTCCCACCACCACAACCCTACTTATTTTTGGAGCTTCCACCGTGAATTTTCCATTCTTTTACTTCTTTTTTTGCAGCATCTCTATCACAACACGCAATTACACCGTCTAGGCCACGAACAAGGCCATCCGAGACGTAAAGCTGGTTAAACACTGCGCCTAGCGTCCAAGGAGACCAACGTTCTGTGACAGCAGCTCACTGGCCGTGCAGTAACCACTGAGAAAACCTTCCAAAATGAATGGCAGAATAACAAGATCAACATCTTCTTACCTAGATGCACTGTATGTAATGGCCGTTATACATTTCTCGATCAGCACTTGACAGGAGAGCATGAGTGGATTCAGTGCCGCTATTCCATCCTCATATTCCCTAATGACTAAAACCTCGAAGAGCGTGTTGATGTCGAACACGGGCTCACATCTTGCCGAGAATGCTTGGAGAGGCAGTTAGAGGACTCGATAGAGCAGCATATGACTCAGGTCCACAGCTGGCTACTCTGTCGATTCTGCACTGAACTCTGAGCATATCTAAACGGCTCACAAATCCTCGACCGAACCAAGTGTGATGGTTATCGGGCGGCTGTGATCTATCTCTAATTGACAACATGCACCATCTTGTAACCTGATACACCCTGCCCTCTGATGATATCAATCGACTCGATCACCCCCTCCCATCCCCCAGGCATGATTTTGACAGGATGAGGGTCAATCAAACCCTTATCCAACAAGTCCTGCACAGCGGTATACGCCTCGACGCCAAACTTGCGATGTTCGGGTGTGGCCTCACGCCCATACTCGCCGTCAATGGCGACCTTGCGCCCAAAGATGGTCAAGGTCATCACCCACGAGGGCTTCACCGTCAACGCCCGGGCCTGCGTGACCGTCTCACGGAATGGCTCCATAGCGCAGTATCGCCCGCCGGCACGGCCGATTGCGTCGTAGCAGAGCTTGGTTGTCTCGGCGTCAGTGATGCAGTCGAGGGCGTACGCGAGCTCGTTGTTGGCGTATCTACGAATATCGGATGCGGCGGTGGGCGTGCGGTAGTCGACCGCGTACTCGGCGCCGAAGCGGCGGACGAGGTCAAAGTTGGATGGCGAGCAGGTCGCGATTGGGCGGAGGCCCGCGCTGCGTAGTCGAAACATGTCAGCGTTTGATTAGACTTATTCGGTCCGTCTTTTTAACTTACCGCTTCAAAAGCTGAATTGCCCTAGTCCCCGTGGCCGTACTCCCACCCGCAACAAGGACAAAAGCCCCAGGCTTCTTCTCACCCTCCAAGTCCGAGCCCCCTTTGTTCCCCTTCAAATCTTCCAACGTGGCCGGGACCCTCAACTCGAGCCACAGAGCCATGGTCGCGGTGCCGACGCCCACTCCCAGACCGGCGGCCTCCTCAAACCGCATCCCGTTGGGGATCTTGAGCAGCAAGTCAGCCGTGGCGCCGACGTACTGCGCGAACCCGCCCACGTCAGGCCTTAGCCTGTTGATGCCGTGCACGAACCCGCACACGCGGTCGCCGATCTGCAGGCGGCCCGACCTGAGCGCGTCCTCCCCCAGGGCCACCACGGTGCCGGCAAAGTCGTGGCCGTGGATGGCGCCGGCGGTGGCGCTGTAGTCGAGCATCTTGGCGTCGGTCGGGTTGATGGCTACCGCGCGCGTGCGGACGATGGCCATGTCCGGGGCGAGGAAGGGGACGGGGGCATCGTGCTTGACGGAAACTCGGCCGGGCCCTTCTGCCACTATGGCCGTTTGCTGCTTGGGCAGGGAGAGGATTGGGTCTGCCGAAGGCATTGTTTTGATGATAGAAGTTAATTATGTGGATTTTGATTATCTAGCAATGCATCAAGTTTCAATGATCCAGAGATACCTTTAAGAAGTATCGAAAAGCTTAATCTATTACTACCTATCAGCAACCAGCACCCTCGCTCTATTGACAACCCACCCCTTTGCGGCTCCCGAACCCAAACAAACTTTCAAACTTGTCGAAATCCCCGAGATTAGGTAAGGAAGCAAGGGCGAGGGAGCGGGAGCGTTGCATTGCTTTCGCCGAAATCCCGGGTTCTAACTCCGGATATTACCAAATAAAATCGCCGAATCCCCCCTGTCCCCGCCTCAAAAGACCCCGTTGCTTATCGCCGAACCCCTTAACCCCTTACCTAATTATGCAACAAGTTAGGTTCACGTACCGAGATCTGGCCCCTTTTAGTAAATCTATTTCATGTAGTAGGTACGCTTCATGCACGAGAGATGCGTAGTGTAAACGACTCAGACCCACCATACAGTTCCGGCGAGAGGACCAAACCCCGGGTCTAACGTGTACGCACGGATACATGGTTACACCGGGAGTACTGACCGCTACAATGCTCTCATCTGAGCACCGACATGGATTTAGGCACGCCATTACTGTGTAACATATACGTGAGAACACATTATTACTGCCAAAGTTAACAGGTCTGCATTGTTCCAAGTTGGAGTGCAAGCATCTGTTTCTCGTAGAGTTGGCCCGATAGCCAGACGTCTAAATAGGCTCTTCGGTATGCCAAAAGGGGATAGATCGGATTAAAGGGCAAGGTTCTTAAGTATTGATGTCATGACATGATGATGTAAGCACAAAATATCATTACGAATGGGTAGCAAAAACAGGGTTACTGGCCAACAGGAAGGCGAGGAACAACCAGAGTTCTATGTGAAAAAGAGGGTGCTGTAATAGCCTGATAACATCCAACCTTTTATGCCCCTTATGTGCGTCCTAGAAATGGAGAATCAAATGAACAATCAACAAGCGCTGAGAATAACATCATCAGAGTCCACTACACTCTCCACAGATCGGTGTGCGAGCCCGTTCAACCCATCGCCATCTCGATTCCCTTGCCCTTTACGCTCTTCCACTCCACAAACACGGCGCCGATAGCGGTGATGGCCCCAAGAGCAGCACCGACCAGAAAGGTCCTGGTAAGCGCCTCGTTGTAGCTCAGGATGATACCCGGCAGGACATCTTCCACAAAGTTCTTCTCAAGACCGATGGCCCCTGCGTCTAGAACCCTGGCAGGGTCCACGGTCGGCACATGCTCCGTCAGGGCCGGGACGAGGCGGTTTGTGAAAACCGCCTGACCCACCGAGACCATCATGGCGCCTCCCATAGACTGCATAAACACCATGAGCGACGCACCGACAGGCACGTCTTTCATTTCGAGCACATTCTGCACCGCAACCACGGGTTGCTGCAGTCCCAGGCCCACGCCAATGCCAAACAAGAGCTGGTAGCCTATCCAAGTGCCGGCCCCGGAATCGACCTGCCAGGTGCTTATGAGGCCAGCACCCACCGGCATGACGATGGCCCCCGCGATCATCCACGGGGCGTACTGGCCCTGCGCCGTGACGACGATTCCTGCAATCAGACTAGCCAACACGGCAGACAGCATCATGGGAAGGTTTCTGATGCCCGACCCCACCGCGCTGGCGCCCTTGACGGCTTGGAACCAGAGCGGTATGAAGTAAACGGCGATGAAGAAACAGGCACCCAGAGCAAAGGCGTAGATGACGGATGCCCACACCGTCCGATTGTGAAGTATGCGCGGCGGCACTGTTGCGTTCTCTTGCCTCCACACCTGCACGGCGCAAAACGCAAGCAAAAGCACCCCGGCCAGCGCAAAGAGGGCAATGATGCGTCCGCTGCCCCAGGCATACCTGAGTCCTCCCCACTGCAGGGCGAGCAAGAGACAGACGACGCCGGGCATGAAGAGTACGGTGCCTACGGGATCGAAGCGGTCGATGCGCTGCAGCCAGGTTTCCGAGGCAGACACCCCGATCTCGCGCTTGGGGTCGGGAAAGAAGAGAGCGATGCACACGATGGCTATGCCGCCAACGGGGAGATTGATGAGGAAGCACCACCTCCAGCTGACCTTGTCGGTGAAGGCTCCGCCGAGCAAGGGTCCCGTGATGGACGAGATGCCATACATGCTGGCGATCAGACCACTGTTGATTTAAACGTGTTAGCCAAGCCGGACGGGAGGGGGAATAGCGGGGACGTGGTTTGGTTGGTGCAATGTGATACGAGAGAGTACGAGAGGGCCATATGTACATACGTGTAAGCGGGCCGTCTTGCGAGGGGCACGCTGTTGGCAAGAATGAGCACAGCACCGGAGAAAATGCCCGCTGCGCCGACTCCTGCGATTGCGCGACCAAGGATGAGCATGGTGGAGCTGCGGGCCACGCCGCAGAGCAGGCTGCCGAGCTCGAACACGCCGATGGCGCCAAGGAAGGTCCATTTTATGCTGAGGAAGGTGTAGAGCTTGCCGAACTGCAGCTGCAAGGCGGCCGTGGTGAGGAGGTAGGCGCTGCCGTACCACCCGACGTCCTCGATGCTGTTGAACCGGCCTGTGATCTTGGGGATGGCCGTGGCGATGATGGACTGGTCGAGGGCCATCAAGAAGACCGAGATGCAGAGGGCAAAGGTTATGATGGTGAGCTTGGCGGCGCTGGGGTACACGGTAATGTTGCCATCGTCCGAGTCGTCTGGTGACTTGTCATGGTTTTTTGCGGTTAGCTCCATCCCGGCCGTGGGGTCAGAAAAGAATTTGAAAAGGATGCTTCTTCCCAAAGAGGAGGCGGTGGCCGAGGAGGGGGAAGATGCGTGTGTATATTGATGAGCCGCATTGTGCACAAAGTCTCCGGGCCCGCCTTGCAATTGACCCGTTCGCCGTCTTGGAGTGCCATTGCAGATTGGTTGGGTGCGGCTCGTTTTGTTAACATTGGAGCATGCTTCGGAGAAGTGAGACAACGTCCTAATAAGAGCAAGTACAAGCGAGATCGAGATTTTGACAAGCCAAGCCAAGTTAAGCTAGACCGTTCGGAACCATGTACAACCTCAAGATTCTAGCCTGCATATGCGCACATGGATGCAGCTCCTGCCTCATCCCGAATGGGAAGAGGTTTAATAGGTCATGCAGTGAAAGTCCGTTGGGCTCCTCGGCTGGAAACCGGCAGTCAACATGCTTATATAAACCATTTTCCTGCTGAAACAGTCTGTTGACAGAGCTGATGAGCTGTTAACATGGTGTTTTTGGCCGGACATGCTTATAAATGGCTTTTTCGTCGTGTTTTGGTTCAACTTTTATTTTTGGCATTTCAGCCTGTTGGCTTGAATATTAGCATTTTTATTTGGCCAGGGCTCTGTTCGATTTCTACGGCTCTGCTGCACTCCCAGATTTCGACCCTTCTGGGCCCCAACAGACAGCGATGCTGCCCCCCACAATTGTCTGACTCAGACCCTAATCCCGATTTCGGGAATTCTAATTCGTTATATTCGTTATAACCGTTATAGCCTCCATCTTATGTTATTACCGCCATTCTGCACGTCCCAGTAAAATGGTGCTTTGTACGTGGGTGTATGTTTTTACCTATCAAGACCTTGCACAAGTTCAATCATTTGCTGTGCCAGTTCCTGCCAGTTCCTGCCAGTCCCTCCCATCTCCGTGCAAATTTCATTGAAGCAATGATACAGACTCGGAAATACGCAGGGTTTTGGAAGGAGGATTCCGAGTGTCTGCTGTTGGTTCTCAGAACTCGACAACGACCACGCGTGTGCCTCATATCTGCATTGAAAACGACGCTGACGACGGCTCTGGGTATGTGTAACCACAAACACGGACAGCGCTCGCAGGTGTCCACGGCCTCGTCCAGCAATCTTGAATACTTGTATTGGAACCATATATGGCATATATAAAATGCTGTGCAGTGTGCTCCAGCTCGGGTGTTTCATCATACGAGACGAGAGCACCCATCAAATTCAATTTCCGTAACCCGATCCGACACGCTCGGATACCGGAATCATGTCAGCCGTCACACCAATGCGACAGTCTTGTGATCGGTGCCACGGCCAGAAGCTCCGATGCCAGCGCTCCGGAGACAGAGACACAGGTGCCTGCCAGAGATGCATCCGCCAAGGGTCACAATGCGTGTACAGCACTAGTCTGCCCAAGGGGCGACCCAGCCAGTACAGCCAGAACCAGGCCGATCAGACAGACTCGGCCGCATCCGCTGGTGGTTTACCATCTTCCAAACGGGCATGCCGCACAACACCCCCGATTTCCCCCCAGACCAAACCCCAAAGACGACCAAGGGCCGCGTCACGCACAAACAGTTCCACTTCCAAGATCGCGAGCGTAACCAACAATATCGTCATCTCCCCACCCGCGACTACTATCACTGCCACTGCCACGGCCAAAGATGGCGACACGACGTCGGTTGTCACGGCAATGCCTGGCGGCGTCTCGTCAGACTCCATGTCAACTACCGCCTCATCATCAGCATGGCCATGGCAGGGAATCTTCAGTTGGGGCGACTTGGAACTAGACGGCAACGGCAACGGCAGCGGCAGCGGCAACGATCAACTCCAGGACCTCAACGAGTCCCAGTGGCCAGCAACGGCATCGGGCTTGGCAGTGCATCATGACGCTATGCCCGACGTCTTTGCAGCAAACGCAAATCAGGATGACCAACAGCTCATGGACTGGACCGATGCCGACATAGGAGACCCGTATCAGCTCGGGCCAGCACCAACTCGGCTTGCCCTGGAGCTCGGGCTCGGAGCTTTCGACCACGGGTTCAACAGCAACAACAACGACGGGGGAAAGGCCAACCTTTTGAACTCGATGACGCCAAACACGCCAAACACGCCAAACGACGTTGGGACCGGCATAGTCCAGCTAACTCAGCTCAGCGCTCGCCTCTGCCCGCTGCACGGACTCGTTCTGGCGGCAGTTGAGAAGATGGGTCCGGGCGGAGTGGTGAACTGCTTGCCCGAGCAAAAGGAAAACAACAACCTGCAACCGCAGCATCGACAATCACAAGATCCCATTGCCGACAAGTTTGCCTTCAAGTCCATCATGGCGCAGCTCCTCGACGACACTGGCACTCCAACAGTTGAACGGTCGGCCTCTGTATGCAACTCCAAGCAAGAGGTCTTCGATGCTTCCAGAGAGTTTCTCGGCATCTTGCGGTGTCTGCAGACGCAGGCGAGACCCGGACTGAGCAGCTCGGGATCGGTCAGATATTCACCCGCAACGCCAGTTGCGACCCCAAGTGCCGTCGGTTCCGCCGCCAACGGCGGTGGCAGCGGCAGCAATACAGTGATCCGGCACCTGATCATGGCCTGCCACGGCATGCTGCTGTCCATCTACGCCACCATCCTGGGAGCGTTGCAGCGAGACGCAGATCTGATACTGAGCGACGGCCATGCACAGGCCCCAGGGATGGCCACTGCGATTGAAGCAGGCAGCGAAACGCTGACTGATATACGGCTGGTGATGATAGTGCAGCTCTGTTCGTATCTCATTGGACGGCAGCAGCAGGCGGTTGACAGTCACCTTTTGTGGTTGCAGCAGCAGGATGACGCTTCGTTCAACCGCTTGAATATGCTGCCGAACGACCTCGAGGTTGAGGTACAGCAGCGTTTGACACGCATTCGCCAGACGTTACGCATTGCATAATTAGAATCGATCCAAAAATCACATGTCCACTAGAAAACTTGAATTTAAACTTTTATGGCGTTTTTATATACAAGGCCAACCTCTGGAATATCGACTAGATATCTGGTGAAAAAAAAAACATGATGGAATGAAATAGCGCCAAGTCAAACAAGCTTCTTCCAGCGTAGATAGTCGGTTATCGAAGAATCTTTCAAAATGCATCAGCGCCAACGGATCAAGCAGTCCGCAATCTGCAGCATCCTTTTTGACACGTCAAGCGGCACAGTTCTACTGTCAAACTTTCAGGGCCTAGATCTTTCTTGTTGGTCGCCAAGGACCGGCAATGAGATAAAGTATGTGCATGTACTGTACATGTACACGTGCAGTACATGCACATAGGTACCTGCAAAAGTCGGATGAACTCTGAGTGGTGTTTGCGCAGTGCCTGATTGTATTAAGTCGCCGAACTTTTCAGGCTGGACAATAGGTGCTATTGGTCCTGGAAGACATGCGGGGCATATTTGGTCCGGCGGGCCAACCTGTTCCCGTTTCGTGGCTTGCAACCTGTGGATTTCTAATTGATCCCTTGCGCACGCGGGCATATGTCGCCGGCGAGGTGTTCAAAAGGGCACCAGCGTGTATCTTTTGGCAGTGTTGGAGGGTTTTTGACACCAAAGCACTTGTATTTTGTCGAATTTGATCAAGACCAAAATCATGGTGTTTGCGCTCTTGAGCCGCGTCTACTCGGCATTTGCCCCTCCCAAGGTTGAGAAGCGCAAAGATGGAGCCATCAGGGTTGGCATCCTGGGTGCCGCCCAAATTGCGTAAGTCTTTGTTTGTGCAAGTCCTATTGTTCAAGACGGATGAACGATGCTAACTCGATCGCCCCCCGCAGCCCCATGGCCCTCATTATCCCGGCTTCCAACCACCCGGAAGTAATCGTCCAAGCCGTGTCCGCGCGGGACCGCAAGCGCGCCGAAGAGTTCGCCAAGAAGCACGGCATCCCCGACGTCCACGACAGCTACCAGGCCATCCTCGACGACCCCAACATCGACGCCGTCTTCATCCCCCTCCCCAACAGCCTGCACTTTGAGTGGGCCGTCCGCTCCATCCGCGCAGGCAAGCACGTGCTGCTGGAGAAGCCCTCGGTCAACACGGCCGCCGAGGCCGAGATCCTCTTCAACCTGCCCGAGCTCAAGCAGGGGGCCAACCCGCCCGTGCTGCTCGAGGCCTTCCACAACCGCTTCCACCCGGCCGTGCAAAAGTTTCTCTCCCTGATCGACCACCAAAACGTCACGCACGTGCACACCGACTCGATGGTCTCGGCCTGGCTGACGGACAAGGACAACATCGGGTACAACTACAAGATGGGCGGCGGCAGCATGATGATGCTGGGCACCTACAACTTTGCCATGCTGCGCATGATTTTCGGCGCCGAGCCCGACGAGTGCGTCACCTGCTCCGTCGGCACCTTTGGGGACGGCGTGCACGACGAGTGCGACATCGACTTCAGGGCCAAGTTCCGCTTTCCCGGTGGCGGCATCGGCGAGGCAACGACCAACATGCGCGGAAGCATCCTGTGGAAGCCGTCCGAGGCGAGGGTCACGCACAGGGAGGTCGCCGTTGCTGACGCGTCGCTGCCTTCGGCGCAGGAGAAGACGAGGACGCGGACCGTGACGCTGCACGGTTTCATTCACGCCGTCGTGTGGCATCGGATTGACGTGCGGGACGAGTATGCGATTAGGAACAAGAAGGACGGGGCCGTGGTGAGAAAGTGGACCGAGAGCAGCAGCCACAAGGCTTACAGCTTCAGCGAGGCCGTCGCGAGCGGCGGCGAGGGGGCCGGGCAGTTCCAAAACCTGCCGGGTGAGGTGTGGTGGATGTCGTATCGCTACCAGCTCGAGGCGTTTGTGAACAAGATCAAGGGGAGGGAGACGCAGTTTTGGGTCAGCGGGGAGGACTCGCTCAAGCAGATGAAGATGGTTGATATGGCGTATGAGAAGAGCGGATTGGGGTTGAGGCCGACTAGTAACTTTCGCTAGGGGTGAATGGGGAGCATTTGGCATATGGATTTTTGTGCGAGTTTGGGATTTTTTCTTTTGCTTCTCTTTTAATACCTCCGTTTACTGGATAATCCCTAGATGGACTTTGGGGTTTTAATAAACTTGATATACGAGCTATTTCTTTATGCTGTTTGCCCTGTTCTCGACACAAAGACCATCCCTGGGTTAGGGTTAGAAAAGTTGCTGTTGTCTCGACACTAGAAAGGAGAGTAATATTCTCACCAGCGGCTGTTTAGCTGATGATGGCGTCAATGACTGGGTTGCGGATCATAAAAGTAAAGTTTGTTGTAAAGGCTCAAAAAAGAATTTAACGTCAAAAAAAACAAAAAAAAAACAAAAAAAAAAACGAAAGAGTCCTTCCGAAAGATGTGCCAAGACTTGGTGCTCGTCGTGGAACACCATCAAAAGCTTATCTGATCGAAGTATGTAAATGTTTGTAAGTAAGCGAAAAAAAATAAGCTTCGAGTTTCAGCGCATTAGTGCCATGCATGATTGTAGATCCCGTCACCGTGTCACCAAGATGCGATGGAATGGAAAACAAGTATTGATCTGCATCATACGAAAAACTCTAAACTAACGGAACGCAGTAATTAATTATGACAGTGATACAAGTAGAAAATGTCCAAAAAAATAAAAAGACTAAAGGAGAGCATAAATATATCATCATTTGGGCAACTTGTACCCTGGCACTCGCTGAAACAATCCCCTGGGATCATACTTCTTGCTGGCGGCCCACAGCTTCTGCACGTTCTCCTTGCCGTACGAGGCAATGGGGTTCTCAGAGACATCGGCATAGTTGAGGTACTTGAAGGGGATCCACAGCTTTTGCTGCTGCAGGACCTTTTCTTGTTGGGAAACGATGGCGCGGATGGCCTTGTTGACTGTCTCGTCGTCCTTCTTCTCGTCCCAGGCCGCACCAACGACGGCGAGGACGAGGTCCTTTTGGTTGGGCGCGAGACCGAGGCTGTTGGTGCCGTTTGTTACGGGACTGGGCTGGAAGAATAGCTGGAAGGTGAGGCCGGGAATGTCCTTGACCTTTGTGATTTCTGTCTCGGCGATCTCGATGAGCTGAGAGTAGGTGGCGGGGGGTGCGTTGTGGAAGTCGTAGACTAGTTCGAAGCCGCTGGTTGAAAATGTCAGAATGAGTACGTTTATTTCCACAGGAAGTGGGAGGGGAAAAGACTTACCGACCAGCCTGACCAGGCAGAAGACTTCCCGTGAATGCCACGGCCCCGGATACAGATCGCAGCTGCAAGTCCGTGGCAATTGCGCCAGGGAGGGCAGTAAAGTTTGCAAACGCCTTTGGGTTGACGATGGGGGCAGAGTAGGACAGGGTGTCGACGATGAAGAAGCCGCCCTGATAAATAATTATGAGACCGCCGTCGGCGGCGTCGTCAAAGTTCTCGACGCGCATGTAGTCATGCCACAGCTGGACCTGGGACTTTACGACGTCGGGGGTGAAGGGAAACGTAATGCTGCCGGACCACATGCCGGTGAGGGGGTATGTAGCCAGGTCAAAGCGCGTAACGATGCCAAAGTTGTTGGAGCCGCCCTTGAGCGCCAGCCAGAGATCCTTGTTCTGTCCGGCCGACGCGTAAATGACCTCTCCGCTGGCAAAGACGACTTCGCAGCCAAAGATGTTGTCGACGCCGAAGCCGTGCCGGCGGGCAAGGAAGTTCTTGCCGCCACCCGTCAGGAAGCCGCCGGCACTGACACCGGGGGCGCGGCCGCCCAGGACGGTCAGGTTGTGCGGCACCAGCTTGGGATAGACGTCGGCAAAATCGGAGCCGCCGCCGATCGAGGCCACCTTCTTGTCTCTGCTCAAGGAGAAGGAGTTGATGCTTCGCATGTCTAGCGTGATGCCGTCTTGCAGGTTCGCTGCGCCTTCCCAGAAAGTGTGACCGCCGCTGCGGATGGCGAATGGGGCATCCTTTGCGCTGAGCTTAGAGCCGGAAACAAGTTTGACAAATTTGGAGACATCACCGGTCGATGCTGGGCGGACCACGCATCCAGGGATGATTTCGCGCTCGTTGCCCGTAAAGTAGTCTTGTTGAGAGGAGTTGAAGCCGGCACTGCCGGCATAAAAGACCTTGCCGGGGAGTTTGGACTCGACCGAGCGGCAGAGATCAAGGCAATCTTTGCGGCTTGCACGTTTTGGAAGTTGAGACGGCTCAGATGGTGCTGCCAGAGTGGATGAAAGGAAGAGTCCTGCAAGACCCACGAGTGTTCGAAGAGACATGATGTTTGACGATAATCAGATATCTGACCGACAAGACCAAAAGAAGGGCTGCCTGTGTAGTTATGGTGGTGGTGATGATGATGATGATGATGATCTTCGACCTTCTGGTTATGGTAGGATATCCATGTCTTTTAAATACAAAAAGCTCTGCCTTGTCAGTCTACCACGTTAACTACGCCTCTCAACATTCCCCCCTGGGTGTATTTCTCATCCGTCCGAGCTGGAAATCGAGCCATTTGAGCATATTCTTCGCCTCTCAACAGCCACACCCATGCCTGTCATGCGCCGAACGACACACACCAGATAGGAGAAAGAAAGAATATTGGACCCCATAATGGGCTATGTTTGTTTGTCTTTTCTGGAAGCCTGACGGAGGGTACAAGCTCGGTACCCGTTCGGGGGTCCCGAGAGTTGGTCCTGGTAAAGCAATATGGCTGGCCACATGGTATCCATGTCCACCCCATGCGCGGTGCCTGTCAGGTTTCCGTGTGCTTGGGTCAGCCAAGGCGGATGTACGGCGGGAATGTATATTAGGGACCAGGGGCGGCTTGGGGTCTTTTGTGATCGGTGGAGACTCTGTCCTCGCTTCTGAGAGGACAAGAGGACAACCCCCAGTCATGAGATTGTGCATACGCCTCACTTTCAGCTATGTAACAGTAAACATAGCCAAGGAAATGGAATGGGACACTTCCAACGCATCGGTGGATTATCTTTGTGCCTATTCCCGGATTTGCTTGGGTGCCTAGCAGATTTGCCTCTCTACCAAGTGTCTCTATAGCATTCCAGAACCCTTGCATTTTAAACACCAAATTACGCAGTCCGTTCCGTCGCCAACTTGATTTTAATGGATGGCATGAGGAAATCTTCCCCTCAAGGAACAAGAACGGCTCACTGGTAACCGAAGTGGCACAGTTCTGCCCACTCGCATGCGAGGGATTCATTATCGACAATTGGCACAGCTCTAGAAGATACGAGTCGTAAGAGAATCCAATATTATCATTCTGAAGAAATCACGCACTAAAAAAAAGTCCACAAATAAATCTGGGGGTTATGCGTGCGTGTAACGGACGCCGAGAAGAGGAAACTAACAAGGTGTCAATATATCGGGCACCCAAAAACTGAGAAAATACCGGAATACAAAGGCTTACTCAGACGCCGCAGCCTCCATCATTCCCCCTTCCTCGCCCCTGAATTCCCGATCAGAAAGGCGTCAGCCACAAATCACCGAATCGCACAGCCGTAAGAAAGTCGCCGGTTGGTGTAACACCGGTCGGGACTCGGACCAACTTTGTTCTGACTACCACCCACAACTTCGGCGACATTTTTCCTTTGGATTCGAGTCGCCGGCCCGGAAATATTGACAGGGCTCATGGCGCATATTCGAGTCGCCAGCCCGGAAATATCGATAGGGCTCATGGTGCATATTCGAGTCGCCGGCCCGGAAATATCGATAGGACTCATGGTGCATATTCGAGTCGCCGGCCCGGAAATATCGATAGGGCTCGTGGTGCATTGTTCCCACCTTGTCACGCGGAGATATGCCTAAAGTCGCCGTGCACAATGCCCCGGAACTGGCAACTCCAAAGTAATATGCAAGAAACCGAACAGCTGGTTCATGTTACTGTAACACCGTTGAAGCGTTCGGATCGGCGCTGATGGGTAATGCGTGTTGCATGTCCAGTGAGCTGCAGGCCGAGGACCCCTGAGGTGAGAAAGGAAGAAAGGTAGATGTAAACATGAAAGAAAGACATACATACCTATATAGAAGAATGCAAACAAATCTGCTGAGGGGTGCTATTCAGAAAGGTTGGGCTTTCAAACTCTTAGAAATTTCGAAACTCTACTTCATCACGTAGATCAACGTAGCCCGACTTCAAAGGAGAAGCCATCTCCTCAACGAGAGTGATACTAGCATCCCTCCGACTCAACCGGAAACCAACAGAGACAAGATGGCGTCTCAACAGCCTTCAGAGCCCATCGCCATCGTCGGAAGCGGATGCCGCTTCCCTGGCGGAGCTTCCTCACCTTCGGCCCTGTGGGAGCTGCTCAAGCAGCCCCGCGATGTCCTCTCCGAGATCCCGCCCGAGAGGTTCGACACGACCGGTTACTTTCACCCAGACGGCAGCCACCATACCACAAGCAACGTCAAGCACGTCCACCACCTACAGCAGGACTTGGGCGAGTTTGATGCCCAGTTCTTCTTCATCAGCCCCAACGAGGCCGACTCTATCGACCCTCAACAACGGCTGCTCCTCGAGACCGTCTATGAGGCGCTCGAAGCTGGAGGTCACAGTATGGAGTCCCTTCGCGGCTCCGACACGGCCGTATATGTCGGCAACATGGGGTGCGACTACAACGACACCATCATGAGGGACTTTGACTCGATCCCCACCTACGCCGCCACGGGGATCAGTCGTGCCATCATCTCAAATCGCGTGTCGTACGTGTTTGACTGGCACGGACCGAGCATGACCATCGACACGGCCTGTTCATCCAGTTTGATCGCCGTGCACCAGGGTGTGCAGGCCTTGCGCTCCAAAGAGTCCCGGATGGCTGTCGCGTGCGGTACCCAAGTCATCCTCGGGCCCGAACTGTTCATCCTCGAGAGTAAGCTGAAGATGCTTTCCCCGACGGGCCGGTCGCGTATGTGGGATGCGGACGCAGACGGCTATGCTCGCGGAGAGGGCATCGCCGCGCTGGTGATGAAGAGGTTGAGCGACGCCATTGCCGATGGTGATGATATTCAGTGCATCATCCGCGAAACGGGCACGAACCAGGATGGGTACTCCAACGGAATAACCGTCCCCAGCTCTGTAGCACAGGCTGATCTGATTCGCAAAACATACGCCAAGGCCGGTCTGGATCTCAGTAATCCCTTGGACCACCCACAGTTTTTCGAGGCCCATGGTACAGGCACCAACGCCGGCGATCCCAAGGAAGCAGCAGCCATTTACGAATGTTTCTCTGAGAACACCAACAACAAGAGCGAGCCTCTGTACGTCGGCTCGGTCAAGACGGTGATTGGCCACACCGAGGGAGCAGCAGGTCTGGCAGGTCTTCTGAAAGGCGTCGCCAGCATCCAAAACGGAGTGATTCCCCCCAATCTCCTGTTCAACCGCCTAAACCCGGCGATCGAGCCTTTTTACAAGGGCCTGAAAGTTCCAACCGCTTTGACACCTTGGCCCAAGCTCCCAGAGGGCGTCCCGCGACGAGTCAGCATCAACAGCTTCGGCTTCGGAGGCAGCAACGCCCATGCTATTCTCGAGGAATACGTGGAGCCCGCTCCATCTCCATCACCAACTCCAAGTCGGGAAGAACCCTCTTTCCTGCCCTTCATCTTCTCGGCCGCTTCCGAGACCTCTCTCGTCGCACAGCTCGAAGCCTACGCAAATCACTTCAAGAAACACCAAGACTCCCAAAACCTCAACCTCACAGACCTGGCCTTCACGCTTCAGGCCCGTCGATCCCAGCTCCCTTTCAAGGCAGCCTTTTCAGCTGGCAGCATCGCAGACCTGGCCGCCAAGATCGACACCAAGCTTGCCTCAGCCAAGCAGCACAACACGGCCATCGGCACCCGCTCTAATGCTAGCAACAACACTAATAGCGGCAAGCCAACCGAGGCACCTCGAATCCTCGGCGTGTTTACTGGACAAGGAGCTCAATGGGCAGCCATGGGGGCCCACCTGATTCGGGAGTCCCCGAGCTTCGTGGCCAAGCGGATCCAAGACCTGGAGGAGGCGCTGGATACCCTCCCCGACGTCGACAGGCCGCAATGGCGTCTTCGGGACGAGTTGCTTGCCGGTGCTGACAAGTCCCGGCTGCACGAGGCAGAGCTTTCCCAACCGCTTTGTACGGCTCTGCAGATCGTGCTGGTTGACATGCTGCGCAGCGCAGGCATCACGTTCAGTGCTGTCGTGGGGCATTCGTCTGGTGAGATTGCCGCCGCATATGCGGCCGGGTTTCTCTCAGACCGTGATGCTGTGCGCGTAGCGTACTATCGTGGTGTATATGCCCAACTCGCCGGCAGTTTCAGTGGAGCGCGTGGTGCCATGCTTGCAGTGGGGACGTCGTTGGAGGACGCCCAAGACCTCGTCGCCTTGTCAGCCTTCAAGGGGCGGCTGGCCGTTGCTGCGCACAACTCGTCGGCGAGCGTCACCCTGTCCGGAGACGCTGACGCTGTGGTACTTGCTAAGAAGGTGTTTGACGAAGAGAAGAAGTTTGCGAGGCTTCTAAAGGTGGACAAAGCCTATCATTCCAACCACATGCTGCCTTGTGGTGACCCCTACGTCGCCGCATTGACGGCATGTGGTATTAAGGCCCATCGGGGTGAAGAGCAAAAAACCACCAGCTGCGTGTGGTTCTCCAGTGTATATCCTGATTCGAAGGGCGTGGAGGCAAGTCAAGACATCCAAGGAGAGTATTGGCGCGACAACATGGCCAGGACTGTCCTCTTTGCCGATGCTGTCAAGAATGCTGTCTCGAGCGATCCTAAACTCAGCTTGGTTGTCGAGGTTGGACCTCATCCGGCCTTGAAGGGACCAGCCACGCAGAATATCTCGGACGCGCTTGTTGGAGGGTCGATGCCATACACTGGCGTGCTGAGCCGTGGCCAAAACGACGTTGAGGCTTTTGCCGAGGCATTGGGGTTTATCTGGACACAGCTTGGTGCGCAGAGCGTTGGCTTTGAGTCCTATCGCAACACAGTTGCTGGCCAAACTCCGAGGCAACCAAAGCTGGTAACAGGTTTGCCATCATACCAATGGAACCATGCGAGACGTCACTGGTATGAGTCCCGCAAGTCTCATAAAATCCGCGGGCGGAAGCAGCCTTTCCACGAGCTGCTCGGCATTATGGACCCCAGTTCCTCAGCCCGCGAACTGCGCTGGAACAATCTGCTGAAGATTTCCGAGATCGCCTGGCTCGAGGGCCATCAGCTTCAGGGCCAGACTGTGTTTCCGGCCGCTGGCTACGTCGCCATGGCACTCGAGGCTGCCCGTTGTCTCGTCAAGGAAAGAAGTATCAAGATGGAGGCTGTGGAGCTTTTTGAGCTTCATGACCTGATAATTCCAAAAGCCATCACTTTCGACGAGGATGTCGGCATTGAGACCCAGGTTACCTTGACCCAAGTCTGGCAGGAGCAAGACAACACCATCGCAGCCGACTTTTCCTGCTATTCCTGCACCAGCTCGCCCACGGTTGGGGCTTCAGAACAGCCAGAATTTGACCTCATGGCAACCGGCACAGTAAAAATTGTCCTCGGTACTCCGAGCTTCACAGCTTTAGCGCCTACGCCTGCCCCTGACACATCAAACATGACCGATGTTGACATCGACCGCTTCTACTCTTCCCTGCTACAGCATGGATATGGATATTCAGGCCAGTTCCGGACCATGTCGTCCATCAAGCGGAAGCTCAACCAGGCCTCAGTTCGTGTGGCATCATACCCCTACGCAGACAATGATGACGTCGATGAAAGGCAGACGGTGTATCTGGTGCACCCAACCATGCTCGATGTCGCCTTCCAATCTTCAATCTTGGCATTCTCAGCTCCCTTTGACGGACGCCTCTGGTCTCTACACGTGCCAACTGCGATTGGGCGCATCCGCGTCAATCCGGAGGTGTGCGCTGCCCTCCCACGTGCTGGATTCGACGTGCCGGTGCGCGCCGTCGTAACTGGCAGTGAAGGCCATCAAGAATCTTTTGGCGGAAGCAGCATCGACATTCTTGGCCATGATGAGGAGAGCAGCATGGTTCAAGTTGAAGATCTTGTGATTAAGCCCTTCGCGCCTGCAACGGCCGCTGATGATCGTCGGCTGTTTTCGTACACCAAGTGGGATGTTGCAGCGCCAGATGGGTCCTTGATCTTCCCTGGTTTGCGTCCAACGGCTTACGAAGAAGAGTTGGGCGTGCTCTGTGAAAAGCTTTCCTTTTACTACATGCGGAAATGGAAGGCCGAGCTCACCCCGGAACAGTGGGCGAACGGCCAGGAACACCACCGCAGACTCCTCGACTATGTCAATCATGTCATTGAGACAGTGGCTGCTGGGAAGCATCCATACGTCAAGCGGGAATGGTCAAACGAAACCCTCGATGACATCAAGGATTTGATATCCAAGTACGCGGATTCGGTGGATGTCAGGATTACCCAGGCTGTTGGCGAGAACATGGCCGCTACCGTCCGGGGTGAGACGACAATTCTGGAGCACATGAGGCCAAACAACATGCTTGACGACTTTTACGTGCACGGACTTGGTCTGTCAAGGCTGAATGTGTTCTTGACAGGAATGATGACGCAGCTGGTGCACCGATACCCCCATGCCCGGATCCTAGAAATTGGTAAGCGCCCGGTTCTCTGTGATCTCCTTGTAAGCAGCTAGTACTAACAGATTTGAACAGGTGCGGGAACTGGTGGTGCCACAAAGTCCGTTCTAAGCGCCATCGGCAATACCATGTCTTCCTACATGTACACCGACATCTCGGCCGGTTTCTTTGATAAGGCTGCGGACGTGTTTGCCGCCTACCGTGACAAGATGACCTTCAAAGTGCTTGATATCGAGCGTTCGCCTGCTAGCCAGGGCTTTGAGCTCGGAAGCTACGACATCATTATCGCCTCCAACGTGCTCCATGCAACAGCTATTTTGCAGAGAACTATGGAACACACACGGCAGCTGTTGAGGCCGGGTGGCTATGTGGTGCTGGCCGAATTGACCAACAACGAGCCACTCCGTTATGGCGGCATCATGGGTGGTCTTCGAGGGTGGTGGCTCGGTGCCGATGATGGCCGCAAGTATTCGCCGCTCATCTCACGGAGAGCGTGGCATACTCTGCTGCGCAAGGTAGGATTTGCCGGGGTCGATACCATGGCGCCAGAGACCGACACCAGTGTTGCCTGGCCATTTTCCATCTTGGCAGCGCAAGCAGTCGATGATCGCATCAACACGCTACGGCGCCCGCTGGTCCCAACAAAATCTTCCATCTATCTGGACAACGTCGTGATCATGGGCACAAGGACTATCGAGACCTCGCATATAGCCGAAGAGCTTGCCGAATATCTCACCCGCTTCAGCGGCCACATCACCACTCTCGATGGCCTGCCAACTAAAGAGGAGGCGGAGGCGCTGGACCCAATGAGCACATTCATCAACCTCGTCGACCTGGACGCTCCCATCTTCCAGAACATGACAGAATCTCGCATGGAAGGGCTGAAACACGTGTTCGACCTCGCCAGACACATTCTGTGGGTAACAAACGGTGCCGTCACTGCCGACAACCCCTACCACATGGCCAGCATGATGTTCAACCGTGCTATGCGCCATGAGGCAGGACACGTCGGTTTTCATCGTCTCGATCTCTCTGAGCTAGAACCCGCCAAGTACGACGTATCCAAGGCAATTGCTGAGCACCTCTTGCGTCAAGCAGCGCTCGACGAGTGGGAACTGGAAACACCGCGCACTCCCGAGACCAAGGGGATCCAGCGCTATCCCATCATGTGGTCGAAGGAACCCAAGGTCTTCCTTGACAAGCGCGGGAGGATTTTGATCCCGCGTTTGATGGACAACCCCAAACAGAACGCGCGCCTCAACTCGGACCGCCGTACGATATCTCGAACCGTGTCATTGAGCAAGAGGCCAAACTTGAACGTCTCGATTGAGCTTCGTGAGAATGCGCTGCCTGCCTTGATCGAGCAAGACCCTCCTGCAGGATCGAATCCAACCGCCAGCGAGGACAATACTCAGCTGCGGAGCGAGAGTTCGAGTTTGAGGGCGCTGAGTGTTGCAAGGAATGATTTCCTGTTCGTCGGCATTGGCAAAGACGTCGACTCCAAGGATGTTGTCTTTTTGTCGAGCAGCAACCCGGCCATTGCAGAGGATAGCATTATCGCCAGGGTTGGGCTTCAAGAAAACAAGAATTCCATTGATAGTTCGTCGGTGTTAATTGCAGTGGCAAGCGAACTATTGGCAGGTTCAGTAGTTGAGAAGCTGTCTCCTGGAAGTAGCATTGTGGTTCACTCGGCAGCGCCTAAAAAGGACGAATTGTTCGCTGCAGCGCTCAAGAGGCGGGCAGATGCCAAGGCAGTGCGCGCGACCTTCATTTCATCAGCTGCCGCGTCACCTGCAGTTCCAGCTGGCCCAGCTGGCCTAGCAGGTGTAAAGTGGGTCACCATCGATCAGAAAACGCCAAGACATGTGCAGAAGCGGATCCTCCTTCCTCCCACCCTCACCACCTGCAAGACAAGACCCACCGTGACCCATTTCCTCGACCTGAGCACTGCCACCGAGAAAAACACTACCACAGGCACCACTTTTGCAAGTCTTTTACCAGCTGCCACCAAGACGATTGGCCTCGCCGATCTTGTGAGACTCGAGGCCCAGCTCACCATTTCCCAAGATGTCGCCTTGTCTGTTCTCAAAGACGCCGTTCGCCATGTCGACAATGCACCCCTCAGCGACATTGTGATTAATAGCCTGAGCTTGGGAGATTTGGTTGTGGACGTGACCGAGATTCAGCAGCAAAACAGACAGCAGCAATTAAGCCATATCAATAGTGTCGTGCGCTGGCCTCAGCCTTCGACTGATGCATCTCTCCAGGTCCAGGTGCGGCCGCTGAATGCCCGCCGTCTGTTCTCGCCAAACAAATCCTACCTGCTCGTCGGTCTCACGGGACAGATTGGGCGGTCAGTCTGCGAATGGATGGTGATGAATGGCGCGGGATGCGTGTGCTTGGCAAGTCGCACGCCCAAGGCAAACCAGAGCTGGATCGAATCATTCGAGGGCACAGGAGCTACCATCAAGGTCTATCAGATTGATGTCACCGACAAGGCAAGCGTTGGGCGTGTCGTCTCCGACATTCGTGCCACTTGTCCTCCCATCGCCGGTGTAGCCAACGGCGCCATGGTTCTCAGTGACGTCCTGTTTGCCAACATGTCGCTGGAACAAATGAACCTTGTTCTCGGGCCCAAGATTGATGGAAGCAACAACCTCGATGATCTCTTTCACGATGAGCCCCTCGACTTTTTCGTCCTGCTGTCCTCAACGGTCATCATCGTCGGCAACTCTGGTCAGTCCAGCTATGCTGCCGCCAACGGTTTCGTGAATGCACTCGTACGTCAGCGTCGCAAGCGCGGACTCGCTGCCTCAGCTGTCGATATTGGGCACGTTGTAGGCCTTGGCTACGTCGAGACGGCCGGCCAACATGTATGGGATCAGCTCCAGAGAGTGGGTATGGCCCGTATCTCTGAGACTGAGTTCCATCAAATGTTTGCCGAGACCATTCAAGCGGGATACCCATCTCCAAGCGATTCTCAAAGTGAAAACGGAGTGTACTGTCCGGAAGCCGTCGTTACCACAGGTGTGCGAACCATCCGCGACGACGAAGAAGTATCCGGCCCATGGTTCGAAGACCCCTTCTTTTCACATGGTATTATCGAGTCGAACAATGGGTCCTCTGGTTCAAGCTCTGATCAGCAAGACAAAAAGAAGAACATTCTCCCAGTCCGCGACCAGCTTGCCGCGGCCACAACCGAGGAACAAGTGCTTGGGGTCTTGCAGCAGGGCTTCTCGGCTAAGCTGTGCTCGATCCTGCAGACATCCGGTGATGCGCTCAACCACGATGCTCCTCTCGTTGAGCTCGGCATGGACTCTCTCGTTGCTGTTGAAGTGCGGTCATGGTGGCTGAAGGAACTCAAGGTGGACATCCCAGTCCTCAAGCTTGTCGGCGGGTCATCTCTCACTGAGATTTGCCAGCTCGCTGTCAAGAAACTGCCTGAGGATCTTCTGAGAAAGGTTGGGACCGGAACGGAGTCTTCCGCCGCTTCCGCTCCGCAAGTCACTCTGCCGGTGCAGGGAAAGTCGCTGCCAGTGGCCCAGTCTAAGGGTCCATCTTCGACTGCAGGTTCAGGCTCACGTTTAGGTTCGTCTACCCCACCCACATACGACTCAACGTCGACGCCTGGCCTGCGCACTCCACTGCCAGTTGAGACCCCAGCGTCCACCATCACACAGGTGTCTTTGCCGTTCCCTCACAAGGACACTCCCGCTGATGCATCTACGGGCAGAACTCCCCAGCCTCTAGCACAATCTAGGGCATTCGTGAAGAGCGAACCCATTTCAGTTGGCCAATCCCGGTTCTGGTTCCTGAGGCTCCTGGTCGAAGACCCAACCACGTTCAACGTTTGTCTCAAGTACCGCCTGATAGGTCGTGTGCGCGTTGGCGATCTTGAGAATGCACTCCGTGTTGTTGCTGCCAGACACGAGTCACTACGCACTGTCTTCATTGCCGACAAAGATGAAGTGGACCAAGCATCTCAGAAGGTCCTCGCTCGCTCCTCGGTCAAGCTGGAGAATAAAAAGGTGAACTCTGAAGAAGAGGCCGTGGCCGAGTACAATCAGCTCTGCGCTCATGTCTTTGACCTGGAGAATGGCCCCCTATTCCGGATGATGCTCGTCACATTGTCGCCAACCTCCCATCACCTCCTGGTCAACTGTCACCACATCATTACGGACATGGGTAGTTTCTCCGTCATTCTCGCCGAAATGGAAAAGGTTTACAAAGGCCAATCTTTGGGGCCTCCGCCACGACAATACCCGGAGTTCTCCGTGGCTCAACATAGAGCGCTCGAGAATAGGGAGCTGGACGATGAGCTCAAATATTGGCAAGGCGTGTTCCCATCAGGCGAGCAACCGCCCATCTTGCCGCTGCTGCCCATGGCCAGATCAACTTCCAGGGTCGCTATGACTGACTACGCGGTTCATCAAGTAAGCATGGCACTGGAGCCGGAATTGGTCGCGCGAGTAAAGGCCGTGTCCAAAGCACAGCGATCAACCCCGTTTCACTTTTATCTCGCTGCATACAAAGCAATGCTCTTCTCCTTTACCGATGCCCAGCACCTGACAATCGGTATGGCCGATGCCAACCGCGGCGAAGCCACTCTGGCTGGCAGTGTCGGTTTCTTTGTCAACCTCCTCACACTGAAATTCCGTCGCCAATCTGATCAGAAGTTTTCGGATGCCATTATTGAAGCTCGCAACACAGTTTACGGAGCACTCGCGCACTCTCGCTTGCCATTTGATGTCCTCCTCAAGGAATTGAATGTTTCGCGTTCTTCGTCTTACAGCCCCTTTTTCCAAGCATTCATCGACTACCGACCAGAGAACCGAGGAGGGCAGAACTGGTGCCATTGCCAACTCGAGCCTGCCGCCGAGGAGATGCATCCGGGCAGTACTGGCTACGATATCTCCTTGGATGTGGCCGACCTCGGGACTGATGCCCATATCTTCCTGCGCGTGCAGAAAGCAATCTACGACTTGACAGGTGCCAACCTATTGCTCAAGACATTTGCCCATTTTATCGACATTCTTTCTCAAGACGCATCCCTTACCTTGCAGAACACTCCACTTTTCAGCGAACAACAGCTTGCCGTTGCCGTCAACGTCGGCCGTGGGCCTGATTTGGTTCAGAATTGGCCAGATACGCTTCCACACCGTATCGATCAAGTCGCGAAGGAGAATCCCGACAGCCTTGCCCTTATGGATGGTCTCGACAAAAGACTCACATACTCGGCCATGCTCAACAGAATCCAGTCGATTTCCGAGGCACTAACCAGTGCTGGAGTTGGCCGGGCTGCCCGAGTGCTTGTGTTCCAGCAAGCTGCCGCTGACTGGATATGCTCCATGCTTGCCATCATGCGGATTGGAGCGGTATATGTACCACTGGACCTGCGTAATCCCCTAGAACGTCTCGCCGCGCTAGCAGATGACTGCCAACCGACAGCTGTTCTAGCCGATAACAGTACCATCAGCGACGCCGCCAAGCTGAATGTTCCCGTCGTCATTAATGTTTCCGCTGTGGCGTCTGACCCCTCCGCTCCTGTTGAGAACATTGCGAATCCAGACGAGCCTGCCGCCATTCTTTACACCAGTGGCTCAACAGGTGCCCCCAAGGGCATCATCATTCGTCACTCGGGCATCCGAAACCAAATGGAGGGTTATACAAAGACATACAAGATAGGGGCTGAAAGAGTCTTGCAACAGAGTGCCTTCACCTTTGACTTTTCCGTCGACCAAATGTTCACAGGTCTTGTGAACGGCGGCATGGTGTATGTGGTTCCCTGGAGCAAACGTGGTGACCCGCTCTCAATCACCGAGATTGTTCGCGATCACGCCATCACATACACCAAGGTGACGCCTTCGGAATACTCAATGTGGATCCAATATGGTATCGACAACCTTCGGCACGCTTCCAACTGGCGTTTTGCCTTTGCTGGTGGCGAGCCCCTGACCGAACACGTCTTGGAACAATTCTCTGAGCTTGGTCTCGGGCAGCTGCGCTTGCACAACTCTTATGGGCCAGCCGAAATCTCGATTGCATCGCACAAAGGGTTCATTGACTACACCACGAAGAGGTTGGCAGAAGATGGGCCTGTACCGTGTGGCTTCTCTCTTCCCAACTACGCTACCTATGTCCTGGACGGAGACCTCAAGCCTCTTCCCGTCGGCATGCCCGGAGAGGTGGTAATCGGCGGTCCAGGTGTGTCACTCGGTTATCTGACTGATCAGGACCGAACGGCCAAAGTATTTGTCCCGAACCCTTACGCGACCCCCGAGGACAAGGCTCGTGGCTGGACTCGAATGCATCGAACAGGTGATATTGGGCATCTCCAAGCGGACGGATCATTAGTGTTCCGCGGCCGCATTGCAGGCGATACCCAAGTCAAACTGCGTGGTCTTCGCATCGACCTGCGTGATATTGAGACCAATATGGTGTCCACTTCCAGAGGCATTTTGAAGGAAGCTGTTGTGACTCTTCGACGGGGCGACCCAGATTTCCTTGTTGCCCATGTCGTATTTTCACCACAGCCCAACGTTGACGACCGAAATGCCTTCTTGGAGAATCTACTCGGCCGCCTTCCGATTCCCCAATACATGATCCCGGTCTTGGCCATCCCCCTCGATGCGTTTCCTTTGAGCAATCATCACAAGGTCGATCGAAGGGCAATCCAAGCCCTGGATCTGCCTCGACGTGTGCCTGTTGAGACCCAAGATGATGCACAACTGACCGAAACCGCGGCTCAATTGAGACATGTGTGGAGGAGTGTGCTTGGGAAAGACAGCGAGAAACTTGGACTCGCAATTACCCCTTCGACAAGTTTCTTCTCGGTCGGCGGTAATTCCTTGCTTGTCGTCCGGCTCCAGTCGCGGATTCGCCAAATTTTCAATGTTGCCGTCCGACTCGTCGACCTCCTGAATGCAAACACACTTGGGCAGATGGCACGGAAAGTGGAAGAGGCTACCAGCGCTGGCCTCATTGATTGGGAGCAAGAGACCCGCCCTCCTTCGGTTTCCAACTTCCCCGATGCTCCAGTCTCTCAATCTCCAAAGACAGGACCTAAAAGCATTTTGATCACGGGCGCAACGGGCAACCTTGCAAGCCGTCTGTTGCCGTTGTTGGTAGCAGACCCGCGCGTCGGCAATATACACTGTGTTGCCCTGCGTGAGAAGCCGTCTCGGGAGTTGCCTCAATCCGACAAAATAATTTGTTATCGTGGAGATCTGTCGAGATCCCGCCTTGGGCTTGACCAAGACAAGTTCGGAGAATTATCCAGCGAGGTGGACGTCATCCTTCACCTCGGCTCTCTTCGTGCATTCTGGGACAACTATCACGTCCTACTTCCCACCAACGTACATTCCACGAGGGATCTGATCCAGCTGGCGGGCCCCCGCCGAATCCCCATTCACTTTGTCTCGACCTCGGGTGTTTTGCCACGGGATATCCTGGGTTCTGTAGCCGACAATGCACATTCAGCTGCAGCTTATCCACCCCCGGCTGATGGCTCTGACGGTTATCTTGCCTCGAAATGGGTCAGTGAGCGGCTTCTTGAGCGTTCGGCCGAAAGCCTGGGAGTGCCGTCCTTTGTTTACCGTCTCCTTCCTGCGACCAACCAAGTGCAGCAGCAACAGACCAACCAGGAGGTCCTGGACGAGTTTCTGAGGTGCATTGACCTCGCGGGTGTATTGCCTGATTGGACCGGATGGGAAGGTCGTGTCAGTCTGATCCCCTCCCAAATAATCGCGCAGAAGCTAGTGGAGTCGGTGGTGTCGTCTGCCGAAAGAGTATCGGAGGCGACGACCCAATTTGCGCATTACCAGAGTCCTATCACTGTTGGAGTGGATGAGCTTAGAGCATTTGTTGAAGAAATGAGAGCGGATGGGAAGAGTGCTCAGCTCGAGCGGTTGCCTATCCTCAAGTGGATGGGCAAGATCAAGGCGGCGGGTTTTGGTTTCGTGCTGGCGTCGGTGGAGACCAGTGTCCGGAGTGTTCAGGGTGGGGTGAAGCTTACTTCTCGGCGATGATGGCGTTCTGGGACGGCTCTTTTTTTGATTTGTATTTTTCTTTGTTTGGTTTTTCCGGTTTTTTTTTCTTTTTCTTTTTTTGTATCAGATATCCCTCGGATTCGTGGTGGTGTTTTAGAGCAGAACCGTGTTTCTGGAGTTTAATGCCTGATGGTTCTCAGTGAGTTTGTACAGTTCAACGGGCTTCCTGTCTTTGCTTTGTTACCTTGTTTGTTATTTAAGAAGAATTTGACTTTATCAAAGACCAAATAGCAAAAGCCTGCCAGTGAATAGATCATTACGGTATTTTCGATTCTGAGAAGGCGAGGGGGTTTCGAATTAGGGTAATGGCAAGGGGAACGTGAGCTCGCGTTGTGGCATCACCATCAAAACGCACTCTCACGACCAAGGATTCAGATGAGTATCTACTAGGGGTAAATCCAGTCTGAGCTTTTACCTTGTCACATCTGAGCTTGCTGTGTCTGCTATCCGAGCTTAGCTCGTAGCTTTAATTCACTGCTGTCAACTGATCGATAGGTATGCAGGTAACTGCCACTTTACACAGCATGGCTCTAGCCTGTCACATTCGATTCACCTATCGCGAAGAGGCTATCTCATCTGCAAGTTGGTTACACCTCATAAATTTACTAGACGATTATTCCTGTTTCTTCCGTCTCAAGCCTCGACCGGCACACCCAACCGAATCGCAGTATCTGGCAAGATTCTCATCTGCGGCACCCGGCCAGGATCCAACGGCTCCCCATCGGGTCCATACCGCGTAGCCTGCATATCAAGCGCCCTCGAGTCCCGCACAGACTGCATCCCCCGCTTCAACATGCTCCTATGATACTCGCCAACCTCGTCCTCCAGCGCCTTCGGGTCCCTGAACCGCTCCCCCTCAGCCAGCCTTCCCAACGCCTTTCCCAGCACCAAAGAGTCCACAAGGGTTTGGTATCCCCCTTCCCCCCTAAAGGGCATCATGGCGTGCGCCGCATCCCCCATCAGCATCACCCGCCCAGCAGGCAGACCGTCCAGGTGCACGTCTCGCCAGATGTGCGTCTTCTCGTTGACCTCCTCCGGCTTGGTGAGCTCAAAGATCTCCCTCTGCGCCGCGGGAAGCTTGGAGGTGAGCTTGAGCACGTGCTCGAGCTTTTCCTGCTGCGTGGCGGACACGAGCCAGTGGTTTTCGGGATCCTTCTCGAATTCCGGACTCATCTCCATCAGGTTCCAGTAGTACTTTGCCGAGAGCCCGTCGGGAGAGACGTAGTGCAGGCCCGTGAAGGTGATGAAGCCCAGGTCCGGGCGGACGGACATGTATCCCGAGTGGGCGAGGGAGAGCTGGCGGACGAGGGCGGGACCGGACAGCGTGAGCTGGCCTATCACTGTTGCTAGGGGGACGACGCGGGTGATGGAGCTGGCCGGTCGGGAGAGGAGGTGTTCCCGCACCGTGCTGTTTATCCCGTCGGCGCCGACGAGCACGTCGCCCTTTGCCGTGCGGCCGTCGTCGAAGTGGACCGTCACGCCGGCGTCGTCATTTTCGATTCGGGTCACCCGCTTGCCCCATTGGATTGGGAGGTTTGTAGAGAGCCAGTTGCGCAGGCGGCGGCGCTCGGCGCGGATGAAGGGCTGCTCGGGCGTAGACTCGAAGCCGAGGCGGATCTCAGAGTTTGGGGGGTAGACGTTGATCTGGGGGTTGAGTTGGAGGGGTTGCAGATGGTTCACGGCATCCCTGAAGTTGGGGAGGTCGGATGGGACGGCGTCGGCGAGGGCGTCGATGATTGCGTAGAGGGCGATGCACCAGCCTTGGAAGCGGGCGTCGGGGCTGTTGTCGCGCTCGAAAATCTCAAACGAGATTCCTTGCTTGCGTAGGTTCTGGGCTAAAGAGAGGCCGCCGAGACCTCCGCCGACGATTAGGACGTGCATGGTTTGTTTTTTCAGCTTCGCTTGAATGGCGAAAGAAGAGTCTGTTTGATCATCTGCTACAAATGCGTCTACCATCTATAGAATCCTGTAATCCGAGATGGAAGCCATCAACGCCGAAGAATAACGAAAAAAAAAGATAACGGACACACAGTTACACCGGTTCGAATCCGGCATCCTCAAAGTCGCCGAATACCTATGCAGGTCAGCCGCGGTGTAATTAGTACATCAAAAGTCGCCGAAGGATTGAGGTCCAGGTCCAGGTCCCCCTCATGTGCTTCAGTTCTGCAATCCGGCCGTATCATGCGGCAGTACTTATCATGAATACTTGGGGATAATAGTACTACTTGATGATGGCGATGCATCATATCACTTTCAATCAATTCCACCATAAACCACCAAACCAACATGTCTGACTCCTTAGCCCTCCCCATCATTGACCTAAGCGGCTACATCAACCCGAATTCCCCAGAGGACAAGGCACGCGTCGTCGCCGAGGTCAGCCAGGCAGCCAGGCAGTATGGCTTCTTCCAAGTCAAGGGCCACGGGGTGCCCCTCACCCTCCAACAAGACCTCATCACATGCATGAACAACTTCTTCAACCTCCCGCAGGAAGAAAAAGATAGCCTCTCCTTCCTCAAGAACCCCTGCCGCAGGGGGTACGAGGCGTCGGGCGACTCCCTCCGCGAGGGCGACCCGCTGCCTGACGCAAAGGAGTGCTTCTTCATGGCGCGCGAGGAACCCGTCGTGTCCTACTCTGGCTTCCACGGGCCCAACATCTGGCCTTCTTCCCTGCCCGACAGCGACTTTCGCGGCCCCGCGTCGGAGTACTACGAGCAGACCCAGCAGCTGGGCAGGCGCATCTGGTCCATCCTCCTCGAGGGGCTCGGCCAGCCTGCCTCTCTCGTCGAAGCCTTCGCCAAGAAGCCCATCGTGCCCATGAAGATGATCCGGTACCCGCCTAAACAGGCCGTCCGGCCCGGTCAATTTGGCATTGGCGCGCACACCGATTTCGGCGGCGTCACGGTGCTCTTCCAGCAGCCTGGCAAGGACGGACTGGAGGTCTGGCACGAGGGACGCGAGGAGTGGATCGAGGTGCCGGCGCTCGAGGATGTGTATGTGATCAATTGTGGTGATATGATTCAGCGGTGGTCGGGCGGTGCGTACAAGAGCGCGAGGCATAGGGTTATTAACAAGGCCAAAGGGGAGAGGTTGTCTTGCGCTACATTTTGGCATGGGGATATTGATGCTACGAACCCGATGAACGCTGGGGCTGGGGATGAGGAGACGGTTGGACAGCTGATTATTAAGCGGTTTAGGACGCAGTATTCTACTCCCAAGGAGGCTGTGGCTCAGGTTGGGTTGGTTTAGGGGGTTGTCAGTCCTAGTTGTGCATGGGTTGTTAAAGCACTGCTTCTGAATCACAGAAAATATGACTTTTGTTTTTGATTTTAATACTCGTAGATGTCCTCTTTCTGTCTCTGCAAAGGTCGTGATCATTTCTGTTGACACCTCGCCGAGGTTTACCTCGTTCGACATTACCCTCTTTTGAAACGGGGGTCAAAAAAGGGCAATGGTCTTAAAGAAGGTACATGTAAACAAAGGACACAAGAAACAAAAGTATTTAGCTCATGAAAGGGCATGGAAAACTAAACGAGGTCAGGTCATCACAGGCTAAATTCCTTCAAATCAAACCCACAAACTGTAAAGGGGTAGGTAGCTAGCTAAGCCTTCAACTTGGCTTCGATGGTACACTGAACAGGATCCTGGTCCAATCTCCAAACCTTTTGAATCTCGAGCCCAGCCTCTCCGAGAAGCTTCTTCCAGTGCTGCTCGGTACGTTCCACTCCGCCCTCCATAAACATGTTGACATCCATGAAGAACGGGAGCGGGTTATCACCAGCAGTTGTGGTGTCAGGCAGGATCATCTCGGCGATCAGAATCCTCGAGGTTGGCCCCATGGCATCCACCACACGTCGCAGGATCTTCTTGCCCACCCCGTCATAGTGGTTGTGAAGCACGTTTCGAAGGTAGTAGACATGTGCGTCTAGTCAGGGTGTCAGTCCAGAAAATAAACAAGAAAAAAGAAAAACGTGAAAAGCAAGAAAACTTACTCTTGACAGGCTGCTCATCATAAAAGTTATAAACCTGGTTCATCACGCCCTCGATCCTCACGGGATCCTGTCCCTCAAGCACGTCGCCCAGATCCTGCAGAACCATGGCGGCACCGTAACTGCCACCGCACTCGGTGAGTATGGCGAGCAATGCGGTGCCCCGTCCACCGCCGACGTCCACAACAAACGGGCGGTGAGGCTCGGCCTCCACCTCGGACTTGACGGCAGAGAAGGGAAACATGCCTGTTACGGGGCGCGTCCCTTCGAGCATCATCAGTCCCTTTTGCCACGCCTCAAACGCGGCAGGGGTCGTCTCGAGGGCTTCATAGTACGTCAACCCTTCCTTGCCCAGGGCCCAGACATAGGGCACGGTGGTGGCATTCTGGGCCTGCTCGGCCGAGTGGGTCTGGAGGTACTCTGATACCTTCCACCACTGGGGGAATTGCGCCGTGCTGCGGTCCCTTTTCTTAGTTTCTTTCCTTTTTTTCTTCACAACAAGATCGTCTGAGAAGGGGTTGACAAGACGTACCCTAGCCGGAACAAAGCCGCAGCCTGATCATTCCTAAAGAACGCAGACGCAGGAGTATGCTCATACACTCCGCCGGGACTGATCTCCCGAAACAAACCCTGGGTGATGAGAATATGGATGAATCGGGTCAGGATGGTGGCGTTCAGCTTGACCTTGACGGCGAGATCCTCGACCGAGATGCTGCCTTCCGGAAAGGGGACGGCATCAAACACGCCAAAGTCCATCAAGAGGTTCAGGGCCGGAAGAATTTGAAACTGTGGTATATTTTTGCCCAAGGCGTAAGCCATTAATGTCGTGAATATATTCAAAGCCGAAGTGATGTGCCACTTACCGGACGAGCCTGGAATAGCATCGCATCCAAAGGCGAGTGGACTAGGCATCGGAGCTTGTCGAGCCTCTGCACCAGGTTAGCCTGGTCCGCCGGAGAGCCTGTGTGGCTCTTGAGGGCCAAGACCAGCTGTTCGGCCTCTGCGATGGCGAATGGATTCGCTGCCATAGTGTCAAATTGTTTTTAGTAACGCTGGTAAGCAACTTGGACTGGCTTCATGGTGATTGATACTAGTAGTATTCCATCAACTTGGGTGTTTTGGTGCGTACCGCCATCACCACTAGGTGTGGTGGTATCAGGTAAGCCAGGCACAAAACCTCGGCGTTCAGTTCGTCCGTTGATACGTCCAAGTCGAAATCGCCGAGAATCCTAAACACCGAAAGTGATGGGCTTTCAAGCTTGGTTCGGCCCTTTATGCATAGAGAAATAATGCAGTTAACGGGGTGCCGAGTGATACTTGTAGGTACGGTATGATTCGGATCCCGAATCGAGTTCTATCTATCATTGCATAATATTAGACTAGATATCCATGTGTGTTCGGCGTATTTGAGCATCTAACGAGGTATGTATTCCTGACTGTGGGTTCCGTCGCATGCAAGAAGCCCAGGTTGCCAACATGGGACATTGCCCACATAATCTGAGTAAAGAGTAAGCAAATTACCTTGAGAATCTTTTATCTTCATCGGTGATCAGTCTCCCCATCCTATTGGTGTTACACCATGAAAACCTTGGTGACCAAAATCATGGCTTTACCATACCAAGCCTGGGCCTCATACGCCCTCGGTCTCGCCGGCCTGTACTTGATCGCCAAGTATTTCGGCATCTGGATAATCGAGACAATCACTTCATGGTATCTCAAGACCTTCAGTTCGGGCGCCTTACCCACTGGGAAGCCAGTATCGGGTCCGAAATGGCAATTCCCCAACGGCTCACTCATCGAGAGGTTCATCGATGGCCGTGGCGCCTCTGAAAAATGGCAAAAGTATGGCAAGGTGTACCAGATTTGGAACGGGCCATATCCAGAAGTGTACGTATCAGACCCCTTCTCCTGAATATCTTTGCAGAGGCTCTTTCCACTGACACGAGGGAACAGGGTCATCACCACCCCAGAAGACTTCAAGAAATTCGCCTTAGATGCAAACGACCACGGCAAGCCCGTCAACATGAACCTGGGCTGGTACCTCGGCCAACTCCTCAGCCAGTGCATGGGCGTCCTCAAAGGCCAAGACTGGGTGCGCCTGCGCAAAGTCTTTGACCCAACTTTCACCCACGCCGCCGCCGTCGCTCAGATTGACGTAATCGACGCCGCGGCCAGAAAGTACGTTCAGGAACTGCCAAAGTATGCCCCCACTACCAAAAACGAGAAGCAGTCCTCATCATTCAGCTTAAAGGTGACTGAGGCCTTCTCCAAGCTGCCCTACTTCCTGACAGCCAGGACCATGTACGGCCCCATGACTGAGCGGGAGGAGAACGAGCTCTGGCGCATAACAGAGAATCGGTCCTCGCTGAGCATCTACTTCCTCAGCGGTGGACCGTATCGAGCCAAGACGACGGCACACCTGTTTGATAGCGGTGCGGTCCGGAAGCTGCGCGAGTATCAGGCCGACTGGGAGGTGTACAACACCCGGTTGGTCCAGGACAGACGGGCCAGGGGCGAGAGGCCGCCTATTATCAAGTACTGGGAGGAGGTTGAGGCGGGAAATGTTACTTTGACCGAGGTACGATACTCCTTTTACCCCTTGCCCCGTTTCGTGCCATTCCTGATTCCGAGTCTGTTCACAATACTAAACGATGAATTTGTCCCAAACTACAGCTCCTCCACACGCTCGACGAGCTCCTAATGCTCAACCTCGACGTAATCACGCACGTCATATCCTGGTTTATCACCCTCCTCGCCGACCACGAGCAAGTCAAGCGGGAGCTCCGCGAGGAGACCGACTCCCACAAATCTAACCTGCTCGAGTACCTCGCAAAGACCGACACCCACCTGCACCGCTGCTTCGTTGAATCAATGCGAATCCGTCCCTTTGCGGTTTTCACGCCCGGCGAGAACTCGGACAATGTCAAGGAGTTCCACGGCGTGTTGGTCAAGCCTGGGGTGAGCTTAGCCCCTTTACGCATCCACCGTCCAAAACAGCACTAATGAATTGATTGTAGACCCAAGTCCTCCTAGACGTCCTAGCCATCAACGTCCGCAACCCCTTTTGGGGAACAAACAGCGAAGCATATGACCCGTCCCGACTCAAGGGAATTAAGCAGTCTGATGTGTGTCCCTTAGTATCCCACCCCATTTCTTGAAATACCACTGACGCAAAATGGAAAGCTCCGATATAACCTGCACTCATTCGGCATCGGTTCTCGCAAATGCATGGGACAGTACGTGGCCGGCCACATCGTCAAGTCGTTGATTGTGCACCTGTTCAATGACTATGAGGTTGTTTTGGAGAGCGGCGGACAGCAAAAGGGGCAGGGGTATGATGTTGATAATTCTAGCTGGACGCCAAAGGCTGCGATTGAGTTGAGGTTGAGTCCTAGGACTCCGAGTCGGGGATAATCAACTTGACTATCCACCTAGGCCATTACCAAGTATTTATCGGAATCAGAGGGGAGGGCGGCAGGAGGGTAGTGAGTTCAAGTCCTCGCAGTTTATAAGAGATCCTTTGACCTCCCCCTCAGAATCGATATAGATGGTCCGGCACTTGAACGTCCGCGAGTGATTAGTACCGTCCACATTCACTCTCAATTTGTCGTCTGCCTCGGTGCCCATTAGTGACTCGTCGAATCTGTGGCGTAGCGTGGTATGGAAGGTGTCGGGAAAGAAATCCTAATCCCTAAGCTGTGGGGGGGGGGGGGGGGGGGGGGGGCGGGGGGGGGGGGGGCGGCGGCGCGGGGGGGGGCGGGGGCGGGGCCG